>OZ026620.1:40074920-40259920 GCA_964020975.1 Hermodice carunculata
AGAAATACAGTGATATGATGCACAAAGTTCAGAACAAATCCTAAATCAAACCCAAAAATATTGCACCATGATAGACTAAAGCCCTTCATCTCTGATAAAATTCCTGAATGGGTTATCAAGTTTCAGAGGAAATTGGCAGGAAAAGGGGGAACCACCACACCAGGTGGCATCATCAGTGATGCCCAAATGAGCAAAACAGATACTACTAATAAAAGTGTGAGACCTGCGACTCAGGAGAATAAGCATCAAGGTGCAATGGTGATGGATGATCCCACTTGCATCCCGGAAACAAAAACTCATAATCAGTCAGGCATAGGTAATTCTAGGAGAAGGCCAAGAAAAAGAAAGCAACGAGACTTCTTCAGGATATAATAAGCTTAGCACAGTTGTCATTAAAAGCCAGCCCTTGGGATAGATTAGAGTAAATAAACTTCCAGTAAATTGACAGCTATTAACAAGGATGGGATATGGAACCTAGGGAGCAGAATAGCGTCCCCTTGTCATATATAGAAAAAGACCCCATTCAGAGTCTCTTCCTTGAACAGTCAAGATCAGCTATGGAGTTCTAGTGTGACCTCTGAACAGCTACAGATCTAAGGATGCAGGGATAAACCACACCACTGAGAGATGAGCCAAGTTTGCTGGACCTAACAGCAGGATCTTCATCTTCTGCAGCCACAACAGGTTCTGAGGGACCCAGCAGCCTTCCTGTGACCACAACTAGCAGAAGTGATTCTGGGCATACCACTGTGGTGCAAGCTGAGGGTGGGCCAGTAGCTCAGGTACCAGCCTACCCACAACAGCCCTGCAAAAGGTCTTGGACCAGTAAATCAAATCTAATAGAGTTACATGCTAAATTGGATATATTCACAGGCTTGTCTCTCACATTTAAAAGTCTCGTTGAAATTGTACATTTTGCTCAAGTTTACTTCAATGACAGTAATATTATAAATAGAAAATGGGGTCACATCCAATTAACTTTTTTGCTTCTCGTGCACTTGTTTATGCCTATCTCCATAGTTACAGTTCCGAGGCAAATCTCAATGAAATAATGACCCAACAAGATTTCTAGTTCAAGGGTTACTGGCTGAAGTGACACCCTTCCCAAACCCACAAATAATCAGGCATATTTATTCCCTTGATATGACAAGAAAAGCATAAGAATTTATCTGCTCCCTTATTTTTAATAGCCTGTCACCTGAGGCCCTGTATTCATAATGTGACTAAAAGTTCTGACACACCTGCACGGTCATGCACATTTACTGGCCCAAGACCTATATAAGCACAAATCTCCAGGTACATGCATTATCTTTTGTCATCACAAAGCATCATGTTTTGCTACAATAGAAATACACTTGGTTAGAAGGGGAAGTTATTTTCCTGTGAAAAATGAGACATTTTGTGTTTAGTGTATTATCCTGATATGTTCACATGTAGGTACAGCAAACCCTTCAATGTCTTACATAATGTACACATCATGTCTATCATTGTAATACCTGTATTTTGGGGTAAAGGTCCCTTGTTTTGACTTGCACATCAACTTAAAGGGTAAAACTGTTATTTGATTTGTATGACACAGTGTTGATCTGTGTTCCTACACTAAAATTGACAATTGGCTTAGCAGTACAGTGCCCCCTCTATGTCAGTGAAGAAATTATATTTTCATCACACCTGGTCATAAGCTGAGAAGATAAATCACATGAATATGAGACATTTCTTATTACAAAATGTCAGTTAAGTCTTCTTGTAACTATTATTTTCTATTGGTGTCTATGGCACCCCACAGTAAACAAAATATCAAAGACATTTTCTTATCAAATAGGCTGGCAGCTGCATGATGTGCATTCAAATCAAAGCTCACAGCCACCAAATTTGCCCCCTGCTGCAGTCCAGTCCTATTTGATAACCCCAGACTTCTTGCCTCTATCTGCCTTGTAATCTCCATAGGACAATACATCACAGCATTCTGTCCATTCTGTCACTGCTCTTGATTTGAGAAAAGTTGATCAAAGAAACCTGTACCTTTACAAGAAGTATATCACTGTAGCCATGAACGGAGACCGGAACAGGCGTAAAACTAAGTTCGCATTGAGACACACTCACACACCCAAAGGGTCACCTCCAACAGAGAAAGTAAAAGTTCCCACATCCCTACTTCAGCGAATGAGTGCTGAAAAGTACACAGCCACTGTCCATGAAACAAAAGATGGGAGGAGGGTCCTGCAAAAGACAAAAGGCAACCCATATTGGAAGTCATAGTGTTGCGACCTGGTAAGTCCACAGCTGATACTTTTTACAATAAATATGATGAGGGGGCCAGAACTGATAACCCTGATTTGCACACCTATGCCCTTCTGCATGTTCAGAAAACTGCAGATCTGTGGAACAAGGCAATACATGAGCATGCGGCTCATGCTGTACCCACCCCACAAGATATCGTTTCTGTAGGTACCACACAAGATCCAGTTTCAATGCACAACAGACAATTCCCAGCTTGCACAGGTAAATTACAGTGGGACCGGTGTGAGAAACGAGGTCGTGCAGCAAAAGCCCAAGCTGCCTATTCATTTGTGTGCCAAGATGCTGTGCAAGGATTCCATTGGGATACCACACAAGCTACACTACATCCCTTTGTTATGTATCATAGTGTAAGGTTATGCAGGCAAATGCTGCATTAATGTGTCACGCAGGCAATATATTATCTTATTATACTATTACTATCTTATTATACCATTAGTATGCTGCACCTATGTTGTCTAAGCAAAATGCAATGCAGGCAAACTGCATAGCTATATATAAAATTATGTTCTTCATGCTTGGTTTAAATCATAATTCAAAATAAGACTCATATTCAGTGGCAGTATTGGAATATTATGTGGGGCATTGACTTGTGTAATATTAATTCTGCTTGTACAATATTGTGTGAGTATTATCAGGATGATACCTGTAGCGTACGTGTTATCACATTAGTGGCAAGTATACTCGCGTTTTTATTAAGGGTCAGAAGCTTTAATAGTCTTATCACTATCAGCTTGCTAGTTCTGGCACTTAATGATGGGGTGTGGTGTAAGTGTTATTGCTGCATATCATAAGCCTTTACCGCTTATGGATAGTTTTATTGCTATACCTGCCTATGTATTTGGAGTGTTTTTAATTGAGTCGTATCTTTTTGTGTATACAGCTATGTAAGACTACCAGATGTGTGGGAAAATGTACTACAAACGTACGTGAGTCGGCAATTCTGCAGTGTGCCGACAGGCAGATTCAAAGTAGCAATATTAATAAACCCCAGAGGAGTCGTGACTACTGAAGTGTTTTATCATCCACCATTTTGAATATGACGACTGAAGTTATACAAGATCTAAAATGAAATCTGTATTGTGAGAAATAAAGCAGTTCGTTTTGTCTTACTCCAACTGTCAACATGGTGTTGCCCGCTCATTTTCTAATCAGAACAACAATCTTCTGCGTAGGTCAGCAGCGTTAGTGCGAGAGCCTAATACATAAAGTGGGACCACTTTACAATGGCGAGGTTGCCAGGATTTTATTATGATCACCAGGCATGGGCGTCTATCTTTGTGGTAGTTGTTCTCGTTTCCATTTTGCCACAGGTGAGGAACTGTTTAATCATATTCGGCAACACCATTTTGGCACACATTACGTTTATACTCTGAAGTGTGGACATTGTGAGCTGGAACTGGTTGAAGTGAGTGCCTTCAAAGAGTATGGTCGAGCTACATATTTTATGAGAGTTCATGAGTGTAGACGTAAGGGGTCAAGAATATACCAAGTTTTCAGAACAATTCTGAAGGTGATGAGAGAGCGGGCACCGCCGAAGCATTTCAAAGATTATTATCTTCATTAAAGCTGAACAATTTTACTGAACTGTTTATTTATACAGCGAGAAAGATGGATGCAGCTGACATGCTCACTCAGAACATTGCGGGTTTGGTTGAAAACTTTGCTGCGGTGCAAGATAGATTTTATAATGATCAACATGAGCAGTGGGGTTTATCTCGACGAAAGGAGAAAATTAATGCCATATGCTCAGGACTGACGCCGTGTGATGGAGATATTAGCTCTCAAATGAGGAATTATCTATATGATCTCCAACTGCTTATGCCAACGCTGAATGGTGATAATCCCGCTATGATAAGACATTATCACCAAGACTACATCTGGGGCCTTGAGGCGGGAGTAGCAAGGATACATTGCAGCTCAACTGGAGCCACGACATCAAGTGCCGTGGGATAGAATCCGTGCCCATATTGAGAGAACCTTTCTGTCCTCCGATGAAAGCGAGAAGTTGCGGGTTATGGTGGAACAGCTTACTCAGGAGAACAACAAAACTTTGGCCAGCTATAATTGCCGGTTTCGCGAAGCAGCTCAAAGGGCCTATACACTAGTAAGATCGGCAGATGCAGACCGGATACTGCTCCGACAGTATCTGAAAGGGCTGAAGTCGGCTGAGTTAGCAAACAAAGTTAGCCTGGAGCTGACCACTCAGACTGTGGAAGCAGCTATGGACTATGTGGAGAAAATCGAAGCTGGCCTAGAAAGGTATGTCTGTCTTCAAAGGTCAGACCATGAGGAGCAGCCCATGGACACTTCTAGTGTCAACATGGTGTCACCCAGGGTGTCAGTCGAACCTCAAAAGGATGGACTCCATGATGCCCTTTCCAGGAAACAAAAGATGCAGGAGAAGATGATGACGTGCCTCGCCAAATTGGAGCAGACCAGACCAGCCAATGGTAAAGCAAGAGACCAGGGAGCAGCCAACGGACAGTCTGTGTCCTGTTTCATTTGTGGTGGACCGCATTATAAGGTTGGGTGGCCAATGCAACCCCCCACGAGCGCCGAGGGGAAGCCGGAATGGAAATGGTGGAAATAGACCATGTCAGAAATGAGTTTCACCACCAGATGGCTCTGGGGTACTATCCACCCTAGCCTGACAGAGTGCCCACTAGCTAAGCACGGCAGAGTATGGGAGGTGGAGAGTCTTTGAGTTGAAACAGGAACTAATCAAGAGAGGAGCACCAACTAAAGGCAAAAAGTGTGATTTAGTAGAAGGTAAGTACTTGCTGATCAGTTTCATATATTATCTTACAGGAATTTATCCCAAGATTACAAGTTTAGTCACTTGACTCCAATGGGTTGAACCAGCAGTTTACATCACTGGTCATATATTGCTGTGTGTGTGTTGTCTCTTGGCCACACACAATTCAGTACTTGCCGTCCCAGAGGGCGTTACAGTGCTCCGACTGTTGAGCATGCGCACTTGCGTCAAAAATAGCTCTGCGGGGATAGCGTGGAATAGCACATCGAACGCCACAGAGTTAACAAGGAAGAAAGCCGCGGAAGAAAGTTAATTTGTAGCCTTATTTAGTTATTGTCAGTGTTTGTTTCAATGTAGATCATAGTAGTATTAGTACGATGGGTGGGCATGATCACTGTGCCGTGTTTGGATGTAACAATACAAGAGGAAAAGCTGGTTGTGAACATTTAAGCTTTCATAGGATACCAAAAGGTCCCAAGGCCCAACGTGCGGCATGGATTCGTGCCATCAACAGAAAGGAGCCAGCAACAAACAATTGGGTAGTGTGCTCTGCACATTTTGTGCAAAACAGACCTTCGAAGGAGCAGGGAAATGTTGACTATGTGCCCAGCATAAACATGGGAAAACCAGCTAAACCCGAGTCTGTTGGTAGTACTCTTCGGCTAGCAGACCGCATGGCTTTGCGGCTACGGGAGGCTGCCCGATGTAAACAAGGTCAGTGTAACCCAGTTTCTGTTCATCTACTTCTTGAGATTCATTAGCCCCCAAATGTTCCATAATACCAAAAGATCACGTAAACCAAAAGCTAGCTTTCAAACTGGTAAAGAGAAAGTGAGCCTCACTATTCTAACAGTTAGGCCTAGCGAGTGTGACTGTAGTGTGTCGGTTTCATTTACCATAAGACCGATGATTTTAATACGAACCATGGGACGTTAACAGTAAATATAACCATGGTTTCACCGGACATAAATCGACAAGTACAGGTATCATACTGGCATAACCGGTTAATATGAAGTTACAAAATCTAAGCGACAGTTCCCAGGACCCAGGTTCATTCACCCGGGTCTGGAGCACACTTTGTGTATTGGCATGCCACAGTAGCAGGTCGGCCACCGTGTCGCTTATCGCTGAAACAACACCTGCAAGCGTTAATCCGTTTACCGCATAGGCTCCCCATTGACTGTGCGTTTACCGCTTTGTGGTTGATCAACTGCTTTGTGTATTCAATGCAGTCCCAGGACTTGCAAGTGCCTAATACTGACTGGGAGACAGTGGGGATGTGGGGTGAACACGTGTACGACTTAGGTTTTTTTTATGGGGCACAAGAAATTTATATGTCCGCGGATGAAATAACAGTTTTTTTGGTGTTTTTTTTTATTTAACTAGGCCGATAACGGCGATATACAAACACTAAAAAGTTAGGGGCCTATGTATTTGAGTTTTTTATGTCATGTTTTGTTTCTTTGCTTATGAGGGACATAATTTTATCATTATTTTTTTCATTCAAAATCACTGATTAGTTTAAAGAAACGAAAATACTTGTGTTGATGATGGCATTTTAAATATTGTAGCATTCCCCTTATGAATAAACTCAACATTTTGAACATTTTGAACATTTTTGACAGTAAATTTTTGGAATTTCAGATCATACAGCCAACAGCACAGATGAGATAGAAGATGGTGTAATCCTGGAGAGATCAAGTGTCATGGAAGGGGGAGATGGTAAGTTTTCAGTGAATCTATACTGCATTATATAAATATTCACATGTGTACTGTTTCTGGTTAAAAAAAAATTAAATATACAAATCTAACAAATTTAAATCACACTACCCTTACTTAGTAGGATTAGCAGGTTCCTACATCCCTCACCCAGATTTACATATTTGTTTCAACAAGTTATACAAGTAAAACCTTGCCCCCCCCCCCCCCAAACCAAAGAATGAGCAAGGAGGTTGTTTATTCCATTTTGTTGTATTATAATATTTTTTTCACACATTTAACTGCTGAATGATGCATGAATAGTATTACAATGTAATGCATAATATTTTGATCTCTTACAGGGAGTTCTGTAACAGCAGTTGAGTACTCCGACCAGGAACTTGGGGTTGAATCTCCCTGCAACTTTGGGCAAGGTAAATACCATGTATAGAGTACAAAAGTAGCAAATAGTTCAAGTTTTCATATAAGAGCTTACCCATCAAAAAAAAAAAAAAAAGGCAGACAGATATAAAACATTCATATACATGTATGTGGTTCCGGTATTTAAATAGAAGTTTCTGAGGCTTTTTATGTATTTATTTATTTAGGTGTATGGGTATATTGAACAAGCAAAATACCAGTTAGAGATGGAATACAGTAGAACAGTACATGCATGTACAACTTTTAAGCCATGATGTACCAGGTTCTTGGCTCTAATGTGTGTGTTGTACACATATAAAGTACCCCTACCCATCAAGATTTTGTATGGTCTTTGTACAAGCAGGCATTATCTGGTACATGTATGGGATGCTAGTTTTCAATTTTTGTCAAAATTTAGGTGTGTGTGTGTGTGTGGTTTTTTGTTTTTGTTTTTTTTTTTAATTTTTGAATTAGAATGTACTTAAACCTTCTCTGATTATAAACGAAAGCATGAAAATCCTATGTATTTTCAGTGGTGCATGTAGAGACTCAGACCAGCCCTGAAGATACTGCCAGTAACAGGCCTGGAGAAACTCGGACTCAACCGAGAATAAATCCTTGTTAAATTAAATACCAGAGTTGTTGGATTTGTGAGACTGAGAGAAAAGAGTGTAATAAATAAATATATTGATACTGATTTATTTATTTATTTCTGTGTGTGTGTGACAAAGTGATTTGCATGTGCAGATGTTGCTTACATTGTATGTATATCCAGGATTGACATGTATGTCAAATATTAATCAAAAAATTTATCCAAACAACCTACCCAGCAGGGCATGAACAGTTAGCACAAGTAATCAGGCATTTGGGGCTAGCAGGCTTGAAACACAGAAATACATGGTATGATGAACTTTTCATTGAAGCTCCACAGCAAGCACGGACATGAACAATGTCATCTTTCTGTAAGAAAAACAAGGCAAAGTTTTAATAAGTGAGGAAAATATCAAATGTGATATTACAAAAGAAAATCTACATACAGGTCAAATTTCAAATACATAGACCATGTATACTGGGTAAACCTGAGGTGAAAAACCCAAATGGACTGATTATGAGTTTATTTTACTTTTTGATCATTTTGTGCTGTAACATAGAATAAATCCTTGTTAAATTAAATACCAGAGTTGTTGGATTTGTGAGACTGAGAGAAAAGAGTGTAATAAATAAATATGTTGATACTGATTTATTTATTTCTGTGTGTGTGTGTGTGTGTGTGTGACAAAGTGATTTGCATGTGCAGATGTTGCTTACATTGTTTATAGTCTCGTTTTGACTGTTCTGCCCTGTCTTGTCCTATCCTCCTTCATTATCCACTAAACTATACATTCACAATGTAAGTATTAAAACCAAAAAATTCCATGTCAAAGTATGTTGCATTACCATTATTGGGCCACTGTTAACAGAGAAAAGAAACAAAGCATTTTTTCGATTGACTACAGACTACAAGACGATTTGATAGGCCTACCAAAACCAGTCTCTTTCCAGAACCATAAGCCTATTTCAATATCAATAAATCATGTACTCGGAAATGTTCTTGAATAAATATGTTTAAACCAAATATCGATAATGCAAGGCAGAAAATTGACAGCGGCTGAGACATGGGCAGGGATGAAAAGCTTCCTAATGATTATCTGATCACCCATTTAAGCTTTTGTTCTCCCGTTATTAAACCCAAGCCCTTAACATTGCGGTACCTTTGCTTGTAAAAGTGACACGCTCTCAACTTATTTCAAGTCGGAACTTGTATCTGTTCACTTCAAAGATGTATTACATTGTCGATGCCTGTGCCCAGGCATTGACTATCCCTGAAGTTATTCTGTAGGCGATAGCTTTACAATGGTAGGATTACAGGTAAGCAGGAAATCAGTGACACCCTGACAAAGCCCAGGCCGAGTACAGTCAGTACACCCCTAGCCTGTGTATTGCTAGCATTACAGTAGCCCGGCTGCGGTAGTCGATTGACCTCATGGTGTGATAAACCCGTTAACACATAATCATTGCTACCGCCCACTGGGTCCCCAGAGGGGAGCGTAATACACACAACCTGTACGACGCGTGGCATTCTTGACACGGCATTTTATAGACAATCTAGCTTCTACCAAGTAAACTACTTCGTATCCATCGGAAAATCACCGTAACAAATTTGATACATAGTAACAACGTGTTACAAAGTAACAAAAAAAAAACCAAAAAGCGGCAAAGTGCAACTGACCTGTAAACACAGAACTTTCTTGATTTTCCCAGCCCTAAACAATGCATCCGCTCTGTCTAGGACTCTCCTTGTTGGCAAATTTTCCTTGGTCGCATTTATTTCTCCACTGGTAAGGTAGGATGTAATGTACCCTAAAGTTAATTTGGGCACTACCGTCAGACGATCTGTCCACGAATCGCCACACCCACTCCAAAAATCTTTAAAGTCAATGCACACATGATCAACATCTTCACTAACTTCTGAACGAGTTTTGTTGTCCGTAGCGCACAAAATCCTCTGAATCAGACTGGCCTTATTTCCATTTTTTTTTCTTCCCAAATTTTGCAAAATTTCCTTCAGTTGCACCACGGTCATACTAGATAAATCACTCTCTGAAAACTTCGTGTCACCCATTGTGGACATAGGCTATTGAATGCGTATCTCAAGTGTATCCCCGCAAACGATGTTTTTGACACAAGAGGCGCTGCTCGCAACTGTATACGGCAGTGCCGCCCTGGCGGTGACAAAGACTGAATTCTGTGACAAGTCAAATTATGAGCCTGTGAATTAAAGTATAATTAATGTTCCATAAAGAGAGACTTTCATAGCCATACATACATTATTTTGAATGTGGAATAACCTGGTCAAAGTGTACATAAGCCACCAGTAGCCTGACCTGAGCCAAGCCTCTGGGGCCCAGCCAGTAGCTTGTATATTGGGTCACTCCAGGGGATTAGCAAGGTGTTAATGCTGCTGTTGTCTAGTTCCTCTGGGGAGAGTGCTTTATTGGTGTGCTGTGTATACAAGACACTTGTTGGTAATGTGTTTGTACAGAATAACAATGAGGTAAAAACACTGCATACTCAAAGGCAAAGATGAAAAACTGAACAAGAAAAGGAAAAGTAACTTTGGGATGGGACATGCGCATTGGCGGTATGTTTTGTGTGCTTTCAGTTATGGTTTTAAATCCTTGGTCGGGCCATTGAGGAAGGGGTGTTTCTTTTTTCAGACTGAGTATAGGTTCAGAATGAAAATTGTTATTTCTGTCATATGCGTCAAGTCTGAAAAAAAAGTGCAAGACTAAATATGTGTCCTGTCAACTGAACTGTATGAGGTAATCAAGGGCAGCCAAGCTGTTCAAATGTAAGGGAAAAGGTAAACTTTCAAACTGGAGGGGACATAAAGTTACTTTTCCTTTTCTTGTTTAGTTTTTCATCTTTGCCTTTGAGTATGCAGTGTTTTTACCTCATTGTTATTCTGGACAAACACATTACCAACAAGTGTCTTGTATACACAGCACACCAATAAAGCACACTCTCCAGAGGAACTAGACAACAGCAGCATTAATACCTTGCTAATCCCCTGGAGTGACCCAATATACAAGCTACTGGCTGGGCCCCAGAGGCTTGGCTCAGGTCAGGCTACTGGTGGCCTATGTGCACTTTGACCAGGGTATTCCACATTCAAAATAATGTATGTATGGCTATGAAAGTCTCTCTTTATGGAACATTAATTATACTTTTAATCACAGTCTCATAATTTGACTTGTCACAGAATTGTGTGTGGCCAAGAGACAACACACACACAGCAATATATGACCAGTGATGTAAACTGCTGGTTCAACCCATTGGAGTCAAGTGACTAAACTTGTAATCTTGGGATAAATTCCTGTAAGATAATATATGAAACTGATCAGCAAGTACTTACCTTTCTACTAAATCACACTTTTTGCCTTTAATTGGTGCTCCTCTCTTGATTAGTTCCTGTTTCTACTCAAAGACTGTCCACCTCCCATACTCTGCCATGCCTAGCTAGTGGGCACTCTGTCAAGCTAGGGTGGATAGTACCCCAGAGCCATCTGGTGGTGAAATTTCTGACATGGTCTATTGGGCCAACATCTCTTCAGGAAACCAGGGCAACCAACTATCCGACAGCGGACCGGTACACAATAGACAGGAAAACTAGAGGACGCAGGAACTGATGGCAGAAGCTCCAGAATGGCTTTGTCAGTCAAATCAGGTATAGTGAATTTGAACTGTTTGACTGATACTGGTGCTTGTGTGTCGCTCCTGCATAACTCAGTGTTCAAGAAAATTTGTGTATCTAGGGGGCGTAGCAGACTCTTACAGCCTGTCGCTCCCATTTTTAATGTGTCAGGTACACCAATTGAGGTTTTTGGAAAAACAGAAGTTCACGTGGACAAATTGAGTAACATACCTGTTATAATATGTGAAGGAATTTTGCATGAATATACTCTTGGAGATGATGTATTTAAAATGGGTCAGGTGGTTGTGGATTATAAGAACTTCAATCTCAAATGGAAAGGGGAGGTGCTCCAAGTTTTTCCATATGGGGATCCACCTTTCCCACAAAGGGCTGTTAGTGAAGTGGGTGTGAATAAGGTAGTGAGTAACGATCATGTACCTTCTAAGTATGTATCTGTTTTGGCAAAATTTCAAGATGTGTTTTATGAAGATGGTGATCCCTTTGGGCAATGTACCTTTACGGAGGTAACGATTAATACTGGGGATCATCCACCCATTCGATAACACCCCTATCGTACCCCTCTTGCTAAGAGGAAGGTCATAGATGAGTGCATAGATCAGATGCTAAAGGATGGTGTCATATACCCAAGCAATTCCCCTTGGGCCTCTCCGGTTTGTTTAGTCCCAAAGAAAGACGGGTCAACTCGTTTTTGTGTCGATTATCGAGCCCTTAACGACATAACAATAAAAGGCAGGTATCCGCTTCCTTTGATACAAGATATCTTTGATCAACTTGGAGGAAAAACAATGTATTCAGTTTGTGACCTTAAAGCAGCATACAACCAACTCAAAGTCACACTGGGGGACCAGGATAAGACAGCATTTGTATGCCACAGGGGTCTTTTCAACTATTGTTGCGGATCCTTTGGGTTGGCTAATATGCCGGCCATGTTCCAAAGGACCATGGAAATGGCTCTTTCCGAGCTACTGGGAAAGTGTCTTTGGGTCTTTATAGATGATTTGGTCATAGCATCTAGTTCCGTGACAGAACATAAAAAGGATCTTGAGGCAGTATTTCGACTTTTAAGAAAGGCCCACCTAAAGTTGAAATCCTCAAAGTGTTTCTTTGGAAAAAAGGAAATTCAGTTATTGGGTTATATTATCACTCCCGATGGCATCCACAGTGATCCGGAAAAGGTTAGAGCAATTGTAGAGATGCCACCACCTGCTAGTCTTAATCAGGTCAGATCGTTTATGGGTATGACCAACTATAATTCTAAGACTATACCCGGGTATGCTAAAGTATCAGAACCATTAGTAAAGTTGACGCGGAAACATCAACCTTTCCTATGGGGACCTGAGCAACAACATGCTTTTGAAAGACTCAAGCAATTGTTGAGGTCCTCCGCAGTCATGGCCTATCCTCAAACCAATCAGCAATATCGGCTTTACACCGATGCCACAAATACCTGCGTTGGGGGTATCTTGGTTCAATTGGATCATTCGGGTATTGAGCGCGTGGTTGGTATGTGTCCCATCAGTTGTCGGCTCCTCAAAGAAAGTGGTCAACTATTGAAAAGGAGGCGTATGCTGTAGTCTATTGTATAGACAAGCTCAGAGCATATTTGTATGGCGTGGACTTTGTAGTCTTCACTGATCATAAACCTCTCCGTTCCTTGTTTACCAGGGAAATGAGGAACACAAAAATCCAAAGGTGGGCAGTGTTTTTGGCAGAATTTGGGTCAATATATTCAATAAGATTCAATATATCCAGGGGTACCGTAATGTCAGGACAGATTTAATGTCCCGGCTGTCTCCTCCCCAGACTGTTTCAGTTATTGACTCCAGTGAGTGGGTTGATTCTGATGCCGTGCAAGGGGCAGCTAGGCTTGATAGGATTCCCCTTGCAGCAGATAATCTTGTAGCTGAGGAGATTAGAAAAGCTCAACAGAAAGAATTTTGTCCCTTATTTGAAGAGGCTAAAGGGATGGACTCTGATTATGAGGTGTATGACGGGATGCTGTATTCCATAAAACGACCAACATGCGCGGATCCTTAGTATCCTCGCTTGGTGTTACCTGAGGAGTTTAGGGAAAAGATCATAGATAAGTGTCACCTAGACAAAGGACACAACAGTGTTAAAAACCCTTGGAAGGATTCGTGAGGCTTATGTGTGGCCTGGTATGAAAAAGATGTTCAGCAACATCTTAAATTGTGTGCTCTATGTATTGCGAATCAGAGATGTTCTGATCAACCACCAATGAGTGAAATGCCTCTAGCCACTCATTGTATGCAAGTGATAGGAATGGACCTTATTGGACCATTCGTAGTTAGTACTCAGGGAAATCGCCATGTGTTAACTATTGTTGATCACTTATCAGGATGGGCTGAAGCATATCCTATTCCAAACAAAAGTTTGATGGCTGTAGAAGATGTTTTTGCACAACAATTCATTCCATGCTATTCAGTTCCGGAGGTGATCATCACGGACAGAGGATTAGAATTTTCCTCTGGGCATTTTTGCCGGTATTTATCAGGACTGGCTGTTGATCACAGACAGTCTACCCCTTATCACCCAGAAACTTGTGGTAAGGTGGAGCGATTTAATAGAACCCTCAAGGAGTTGCTCACGAAATTGGTAAATAATCAGGCCCAGGACTGGCAAGATCAACTTGCGAACGCACTGTTTGCATATCAGAATAGTGTAAGTTCTGTAACTGGTTTTACACCTTTTTACTTAATGTATGGGCGAAGAAGTCGTATGCCTCTAACTACATGTTTAGGTGTAAGGTCTGACGGCTTGCCACAGTTTGGTGGGCGGTTAAGTACTTTATCTGACTCACTTAAGCAAGCACGTCAGCACTTGGCCGAATCCCGACATTATAATCGGGAAAGGCTTCAGCAACGAGCAAAAGGGGGGACTCTTCAGCCGGGGGATACTGTTATTGTAAAAGCGCAGGAGAGAATGACTTTCACATCTGGCTGGGATCCTCAGTACGAAGTTATGAGAATAAGAGGGCCAGTTTGTTGGATAAGACAACAACAGACTGGAAAGGAACTTGTGGTAAATAGGAACATTTTGACTGTCAGCTGTCTCAAATAAACGAAATGAAAAGGCTGAAGAAAATTGAGACTAAGCTTGACCAGGGCAACTTGTACATGTACATGCACGAGGCAGTGCAAGCCCTCCATACTGATATGTGCACTCGCTGCTCCAAGCTAACAAAAACCTTCAGAGCACTGCACAAAAAGATTCCACCTGCTGACCTGATCTGCCTCCAGGCCAAGAATCACTTTGTGGACAACCTGCACACCTTGCTGATCCACCAGGAGCCTATTATGGCCTGTGCTTCCTGTCAAGAGTTGGGTCGACAACTTCAAGAACAAATAATGTCCACATAAACTGATGAGCAGATGACTTTTGTGCCTAAGATTCCATTTTATTTTGTGGAGACTTAAAATTAAGTGCAATCCCCCCTGTAAATATGCCTTTTGCAGTTATACAACACTTATGCAGAGCTAGGACAGTGCTGACATTAAAAGGACTGACCTGATATAATGTATCATAGCAAAGTAAGATTTTTTTGGGATAAAATTATTTTTAAAAATGAACAGTGTGTAAGCAACTCTGAAGGAATGGACACTTACAGGTGCATATGCAATGCCTGGACTGCTTCCTTATGGAAGTCAAAAAAAAAAATTGTAAGTAATACATACATATAATTATACAGATGCGGCATATCACTCCTTAAAACTCAAACGAAAACATGAAACGAAAAAGGGTAAAAAATGATATGACCAATCCTGCCAGAAACTTAAGCAAGCAGTTATCAATGCAGGCAAGCTGTTACCCAAAAATTGGAGAGATCCTATATGGTATGGTAACTTTATAAAATTGAAGAAACAATACCAGCAAGAGATTAAGAGGAAATTAAGAGAGTTTCAAGAACAACTTCTTGACAAAATATGTAACTTTGCATCCAACAGTCCAAAAGAATTCTGGAAACTTGTAAATCAGGTAAAGCATAGTGACAGTGAAACACCTATTGATTAACAGTCAGGGAGAGAACACTTGTGGCAGTACACAATCCAGAAAAGAGTAACCACCCAATAGATATTTTTTTTCAGTAAAATGAGAAACGAAATGGCAATTAAATTGAAATTTGACTGGGTCAATGAAGCATTAGAACAGGAAATTGACACCTAAGAAATGACAAGTGCTTGCAAAATGCTGAAAAATATAAAGTTTCAAGGATTTGATGGTATCTTAAATGAGATGATCAAATGTAGCATCAGCAACATGGGTCACCTGTTCAGGAAGTTATTCGATCTAATCATAACTTCTAAAAAGTTCCAAAGAAACTGGGCTGAAAGTTACATAACCCCAATCTTTAAAAATGGGTCTATAACCAACCCCAATGATTATCGTGGTATCAGTATTGCTAGTTGTGTAGGCAAAGTTTTCACTACTATTCTATGTAAACGCATACAGAATCATGTGCAACAAGATAATATAATTCCAGAAGAGCAAATTGTATTCCAAAAGGAATGGAGGACAGCAGATCATATCCTGCTCCCTGATTGATGATCTCAAGGCAAAAAAAGAAACCTTTATTTGCAGGTTTTATTGACCTCAGAAAAGCCTTTGACTCTGTATGTCATGATGGGCTATTCTATAAATTATTACATTGTTGTCTCGGCACCGGTACAGTCTGTCTACTGAAGGATATGTATGAAAAAATGAGCAGTTATGTTAAAATCAATGACAGACTGTCAGAACCATTCAAAATTTCAATCTGTACAAGGCAAGGCTGCAACCTGAGTCCTACTTAACTCAATAAATACCTTCATGACTTGCCAGAATACATGATGACACATATCTGTCATCCCTACTTAACTCAATAAATACCTTCATGACTTGCCAGAATACATGATGACACATATCTGTCATCCTGTTAAGGTTGGCAAGAAAAGCATATATCTACTGTCATGTGCAGAGGATCTAATGATATAAGCATACAGTGCTACAGGCTTACAGAAGGCCCTAAATGTAATCAAGGAGGCTAGATAGAGATATTGCTCTAAATGGTGACTCCAAATAAGTGCAAGAAAAACCAAAGTAATGATTTTCAACACAAGGATGAGTAGAAAATTTCATTTCTTCATTAATGCAGCTCCAGTTGATACTGTCAACCAGATCTGTTATCTTGCTATGGTGCAAACCCCTTCAGGTAAATTTACCTCTGCAATTTAACGACTAGTTTCCAAAGCAGCTAAAGCTTACTACCAACTCAAACGAAACTTCCATCACTTTAAATATGGTTCATGCACCTGTCTGGCAACAAATTTCAAGACTTTTTCAAGACTTTTCCAGACTGATTCGTTCAAAATTCCAAACTAACTTTGGGCAACACCAGCGCCAACACATAAAAAAAATAACAGGTATCATTTAACTAAACTTCAACATTCCTGTCCAAAATGAATTAAAATACCCAAGCCTGAGTACAAAATACGATTTTCCAAACTTTTCAAGACATAAGTGTGAAATTCAAGACTTTTCAAGGCCTTGAAGGGCATGACCTGAAATACCAAACTTCTCCAAACTTTTCAAGGCTTGTATGAACCCTGTTAACCATACTTCTGTGAAAGTGTTATTAAAATTGTTCGACTCCATATGTGCCCCCATTCTGCTATATGGAAGTAACGTCTGGGGTCTATGCAACAAAGCCTGACTGAATCTTTACTCCTGGCTAAAGGATATATTGTGTGGCTTCTCAAAAGGGTATGAATTGTTACACATTAAGTTTTGTAAGCAAACCCTCAGTGTCTCTAAAAATGCAGTCCATATTCTTTGTCTCTTAGAACTAGAGACACAGTCCCACTTTAAGTTAATATCCTGAAATGTACTGTCAAATACTATCAAGATATGGTGAACAGAAACAACCAAAATGAACTGCTAAGTGAGGCATTATGTATGAGTGGTAGTGGAAAAACGGGACACTTCCTTGAAAACCTGAAAAATGTGTGCTCTCAATTTGGGACCATAGTGGATTTGCTAAAGGATAAAAAATTACTTCTCAGTACAATAAGCAAAATGGAGAAGACGAGTGCCAGATGGCTCTCATACAAACTCTTGCTTAGGGATGCAAGTTCCACCAGAATCAGATTTTAAAACATGTTTGAAAAATGCTTTGGGAGAGCAAAGTATTTAGACCTAACAAAAAACCCTGCACTTGAAACGATTTTTGCCAACGTGCGTCTGTCCATGATCAGTTTAGTGTGGAACTTTACAGGTATAGCCAAAAAAACGGCACACCTTATGCAGAAAGAAAATGCCAATATCGTTCAAATAGAATTGGTAACAAACATCACTACATCATGAAATGTGAAAAAACAAAAATCAGAAGACACAGAATACTATTATTAGAGAAAATCACAACAGTATGTGAAGATTTTGCTAAACTTAATGACAAACGTAAAGTTTTATTTATGATGTTGGTGCACGACACCTCCGTCATTGTATTGATATGTCTTCATGTACATAGAAAACATCAGATCACTTTACAACTCAGAAAATGCAGATTGGTACACATACGACAAGCAGTTTCGCTGGATGAGAGCAGCATGTGAATAAACCTGACACACCATAAGGCAAAACCTCTTCTCTCAACGCATAATTTTTCGTTCCCAGAGGCAACAAATTTACAATACAAGAGGCAGAGGTGGGCAAAGAAACACACTTGCAATCCCTGCACACTGCTGCTTTAATTTCCACAGCAGCTGCTTCTGTGACCACAACTCTTCAAGGGACATGTACAAAGGAACATCAACTAGCAAAGTGACAATTGAAAAAAAAAATGTAGGCCTAATAAAAAACAAGAGGACTGGTCTTCTGCTCAGATGATTTTTGATGCACAGACTGAAGTGGTCATATATCATGATTTTGGTACACAGTGCAAGGCCACTTGAAAAAATTTATTTGGTGTCTCGAGTCTATATTCCACCCCCAAATAAAATCTCCAATCTTTTCCAGCTGGGAAACTTTTTGATAGGCACTTGACCTAAACTGATCAGTTTTTCATTATTGAATATTGTGATTATGCACAGCAATCCCACAGTGGAGATTCTGTTAATTTGGAAATTGATGAGTTAATTTAAGTTTAATTGTACGTGCGGGCAGGTTGCATGGAATTGGCAGGGAGGCGCGTGAGTAGCACGTGCAGGGCACTTGTTTGATTGGTGGTACTGATTGGTCTTCTCACAAATTGGATGGGCCAATCAAGTGCATAATTAACAGGCATGCGCCGGTTGCGTAACAGCCAATTAACGGGGAGGTTGATTTGAATTAGTTCTTAGCGGCAGTGGCACAGCGTGCACAGCTTCACGGTTTCTCTCCCAGTTTGGGAACCGTTAGGTTTTTCAAAGTTTTCCCTCCCTTCCCTCCCCTTCTTAAGTATTGGCTGGCATAAAATTTTTAGTTGGAATTTAGACTATGTACGGGTGATAATTGTTGTGGGACCGGCCGTTGCTTATTTATAACATACTGCAGTTATGCTCACTAGTGTGTATCTTGAGCCGGTCCCTCAACTTCGGTTGTTATGGCAACCTTTATCTCAATAAATTAGTTGTCCCAAACCTGGTGTTTGTTCTCTTACTGTTGCATGATGTATTCATTTATATTATATACATTTACTTCCAAGATTAAACGACTCGTACAATTAAGTTCATAATCATCATGCTTCTCAATCAACATATTGCCAGCAATATGCTGAAAAGCAACCAACAGGCAAATGTGACCTCAAGCATCTCTTGCCTGCTAACATTTTATACTTTTTTTCCATCCAAGAAAAGTAACTCTGCAGCTTCCATAAATATACATGTAGTGGTACTTTTCTTGAGGACACAAAGTTTCTGCTCATAGTACATCCTGTTTCAAGGCTTGAAACTTGCCTCAAATTGTGACAAGCAAATATTACACTTACTTTGCAATGATATAAAGTGAAGTTTTGCCACAGTGCACAAAATACATGAACACACCAAGTTTCCAGCTCTAACAGAATGTGTTGTATTGTCCACATCTGAAACAGGCATTACTGAATGTATGAGCAAAAGATCGTAGAGAAAACAAATTGAACAAGAGTCCTAAGCTTTGCTATCTGTAAAACCCAAAGTCAGCTGCATTTCCACACTTCATGTCATATCCACGCAAGCTCTCCCAGGAGACTGTCTCCTGTTACCAGTTGGTAAATGGGCCACCATTTATGTATGTATGCATGCATTCATACCAACATACATACATATACATACATCAGTGTTTTGTTCGGAATTTTTTCAGGGGGTCACAAAAAGGGAAATTCAGGGGAGAATATTTGAATTTTACCAATTTTAACAAACAAACAAATAAACAAGACTTGTGAACTTTTAGAATTTTTTCAGAGGGTATTTGAGGTTTTGAAAGTAATATACCCCAATTTGTGAGTTAACAGAAACACTGATACATGCATGCATTTACATAATCTACCTGGTGACGTTACTGCAAATGCACAATTATTTGGAGGTAGCCCTATCTAAAAATATTTCAGAGGCTTCCAAAGCTGTTGCAGTTCCTTGCATCTAGCAAAACCCGAATTTAAATATTTCACAAGTAGAGTGCAGAAATGTGGCATACAACATCCTGATCCACATATTTGCGACTTGGCAGAAGACGTTGCTGACCCCAAAATATGGCACAAAGAAGTTTGATCCCATTATTTGGGACATGGAACAAGATTTTGCGCACCGTTGCCTGGAGAAGACGACAAAACCCAAATTTCAAAATCTTTGTCGAATCCTCCAAAACTATGGCACAAAGCAGTTTGTGTCCATTATTTGGACCTTGGAACAAGATTCTTGCTAAAAGTTTCAGTAATACCCATCTCAGTCTTAATGCACTTCTGTGTTGGCATGCTGTCATCTAATGTGCGTGCATAAAAATACAAGGCAGTATTCTCCATGGCTCCAATGACAAGTGCACCCTAAACTAACAAAAGAGCTGAAACTTTATAAATATGTCAATTAATTAATATACATCCACATTTGTAAATTTTATCCACGTATGAGCAGCCAGAAGGACACAAGTGTTACTGGTCCACTATCACAGTCAGCCCCCGGAGAACACTGATTTAACGATTGACCAATTACCGTCTCGATGCTTGAGTGATCATCACAGCTATTGTCCGCTTCGTAATTTTTTCAGGACAGTTCTTATCTGGAGCACCTCGTATAGTCTTTATCACTATTCTCAATCTAGAAGTGGACAAGACACTGAATGTGCTTCACAACCTCTGTATTTTCTAAATGCAGGGTTATCCAAGTCACCTCTGTTTGTAGTGGCTTTAGGGTTGTCTGATGGTGGGCCTGAGGTGCGTACACAGGCACAGCGCGTTTCTCCAGTTGCAGCTTTGAAGTATCGCCTTGGAACACCAACCCAGTCTCGCTCTATACCCCCACTGTAAAACAAACAGCCATAATCAGCGACAGATAGACAGGACAAAATAACAAGCGTCTTTATTTCAAACTGATCAAAATTTGATCTACAATGTACCAATAGCATCCATGGTACGTACGCAAACCATGTGCATCCCATCAGAGGCAAGGAGAAAGAGGATTATGACACCAATGCACCTTTTAATCTTAATAAAGTTTAGACATATGCTATGACATTTGATTAAGTTTGTCTGATTCATCAAAATATCAAGGATACCAGTGATTTCAATTTTTTTAACTTTTGGCCTGTGTATTACATAATCCTGTCTGTGGTGCCACCAATAACAAAAGGCATCTAGATTTTCACTCACAGAACATGTCCTTAACATTTCAAGAGGCTCACTTTGTAACTGTTGGTGCTATCATGTTGACAAACTGTTTATGGACAGTTGCACAGAATGACAGACGGCCGGACATGAGTGATTGCATCACCTCTGCTAACTATGGTCAGCAGAGCTAATAAATATACAGGTAGGTATACGCAGTCCAGTAGTGCCAGTTTGCAATATACTGGAGCAGCATTTCCCTTAGGAATCTTGACAGTCTATGCCGATTGACAACGACCAAACAGCATTACACGTCGAAGGGACTGCCAACTGGTACTGGCCAGGATGATCTTCATATTTTGATCCGAAGGCTTTGTTTTGGCTGAAAGCCCACTTATCTTGTCCTTTTTCCATCTTAATTTTTTATTTCATCTTTTTTTTTGTTTTTGTGAAAGTGGTGATTAGTTGACACTATGACAAATCTGTGTAACCTACTGGCAAACAAACAGATTGACAGTCCTGCTACTTAAGGCGCTGTGGACAAAATTAAAACAATTGAGAAAGTGCACTAACACTCATGTAACCTTAGAAACCAACTGTAGCACCACCCACTCAATCTATTAAGGTCTTGGGGTCCCTAGAAGTGCCCCTCAGCAATATTGAAACAGTTGGCTTGGCAGTTTAACAAAAGATTTTTGAAGACTTTCAAAAAAATAAAAAGAGACCCCCCCCCAAAAAATCATAAGAAAATATAAAATTCACTGGAGCACGATGATTTTAACAAACTTTGTAGAGACACGCCAAGTTTGAACTTTGAAGTGAATCTGGTCAACCATTTTTGGAAGTAAAAAATGTTAAAATTGTTGAGGGACAACAACCCATGGAGAATCACATTATAATATCAGCTGATTGACAAGTCAGCTGAGGTAAAAAACACAAAAATCAATGAAGTGTGACCATTTGAACAAACTGAGGAGGGATTCACCCAAGGTAAATCCCAACCAAGTTTGAAATTGAGCTCGCTAAGGATCTTGGACAAGTTGAAAATGTGAACAGACGATGGACTGAGGACATGATAAGCTGAGTTGACTGGCAGGTCTGCTGAGCTGATTCATACAACCTTGGAAGAGACCTTTCCGAGGTACATTCTCATCAAATTTGAAGTACACATGGCTTTTGATTTTGGAGCATTAAAAAATGTGAATTGTGGATGGTTGGGTATGGATGACTTACCATCCTATATGCCTAGCTTACTGATATATCAGCTGAGCTAAAATGAGTTAACTCTGAACATGTGTACTGCAGATGTAATTAGCATATCAAACCTCATCTTAGAGCACCACACTCTGCCTCCCGCAGCCTGGCTCCACTCAGAATTGCAGGGAGGGAACCTCCTTTTGTCTCCCTCATCATCAAGCTTGGCATGGTGGGCTGCTTCCAATGCCTTCTCAAATTCTAACATCGCTTGAGTAGGTTTCCCTTTGCTATCATAGAAGTAACCATTAACCTTCCCTGCAAAACAAAAGTAAACAAAAAATTCAGAAGTGGAAGTAATTATCTGCAACTAAATCAGTTTTCCAAAGGAGTACAGCTAAGCATAAGGTCAAAAGGATGCTATCATAACAATTATTATTACTGCTTGAAATGCCTGTTAAGCACAGAAAAACAAAACAATGCATTCACATGTGCTCCATCCTGAGAAGTGTAAAATAAGAACTGATGGTAATAAGTGTCCAGTTTAGTCACAAGGGGCTACTTCTACTTGCTCTCTCTAGTTTTTCCTTCTCAAAAAGTGTACATATCAAAGCTTAAATTGCAACTAGAACAGGCTGATTTTCCGACAGAAAATCAAATGTCTCCCTGGGCGCCCTTACTACTGTCATTCCTTATTTTTATGAATAGGCATGCTTTGAAAAAGGTCAAGGTCACCCATCTACAATCCCAAATAAGGTCTTATATAGGAACATCTTCACATAAAATTTCAACTTCCCAAGTCAAATCTTTCTTGAGTTATCGATTTTGCATGACATTCCCATGTGACCTTGAAAAATAGGTCAAGGACACCCATCTGCAATCCCAAGCAAGATCATATATAGGAACATCTTCACAAAAAATTTCAACTTCCCAAGTCAAATTTTTCTTGAGTTATCTTGTCCGCAACGCACACAACAATGTGTTGAAAAAGAACAAGAACAAGAAGCAGAAGAAACGGATGCAAAAACAATATGTCCCCCACTCCCCGTGTTTCAACTTTCCAAGTCAAATGTTTCTTGAGTTATCACATCCATATTGATTTTTGATGAAGTGCCCATGTGACCTTGAAAAATAGGTCAAGGTGATACATCTGCAGTCACAAGCAAGGTCTTACAAAAGTCTTACATAGAAACAAAATCACACAAAATGTCAACCTCTTTGAGACAAATCTTTCTCGAGTGCACCTGCAATGATTTTTAAAAAGTGGCCATGTGACCTTGAAAATAGGTCAAGGTCACCCATCTACAATCCAAACCTAATTGGTATTATGGTACATAAACATGCAAAATTTCAACCTCCTAAGTCAAATCCTTGCAGAGTTGTTGCATCTGTGTCAATTTTAGATGACATGCCCATGTGACCTTGAAAAATAAGTCAAGGTCACCCATCTGCAGTCCCAAGCAAGATCATATATAGGAACATCTTCACAAAAAAATTTCAACTTCCCAAGTCAAATCTTTCTTGAGTTATCTTGTCCGCAACGCACACAACAATGTGTTGAAAAAGAACAAGAACAAGAAGAAGCGGAAGAAACGGATGCAAAAACAATATGTCCCCCACTCCCCGTTGCACAGGGAGACATAAATAGCAGAGGAAGGGTTAGTACATGTATACTGTTATTGTTAAAGCTATATGATGGCTGTCATTTTTTGTTGAGTTCAGCTACTATCTAGAATATTCAGAAGGTGAGTATTGTAACAGCGCTAGGGGTGGTCGCTCAAAAGAGGGACTACTGTACTACAGTTCTTGGGTTGTCATGCCATTTATTAATGTAACACCGCAAACAATTTTTTTTTGAAAAATCAAAACAATACTACCCTCTTGGTCTCCCTTTTTCCAGATCATGCAACCCACAGCGATTTTTCATTAAAAAAATCCCTACCTACCGGGTATATTTTTTAGAGTCATGTAACCCCAAACAAACCTATTTTTAAGGATTGCCTAAGCTCTGCTGACACTGTCTGACAATCAGCTGCATTAAAAATTCCACCACAAAAACAGAAAGATGCAGTACCTCATGGCCAAAATGAAAACCAGATGACCCAGTGCACAATTTGCCATACAATGTACAGCAGTCACTCGGATGAGTAGGCCAACTTTCACTTTTCACTTGGCAGATTTATTACACATACATCAAATTTCACAGCAACTTGACAACAGCCACATTCCACTCCTGGAAAGACCTGTGAAGTTCATGATGACCGAAACCAGATTCTCACTTTTTGCTGTGACACTCCACCTGATGCCACTTACCTTTACACTATGTTTAGCTACAGACATAAGGTTACAAGGTCTTCTGTAGATTTAGGACTGATTATGCTACTGGGAAAGGAAATTTCAATAATGACTGGATTATTTTGTGAATTCTGCATGATTTCATTTCAGAATTGAACTTCTTTACCATCGCGTTCATCAGCAAGTACATGTATTTGCACTTTTTGACAGGCACTCTCATGACATTGCATTGGCAACGTCATCAAAAATGCATGTCGAAAAGTGCACAACAATTAAAGCCTACTGTTCCGAAACTGATGGTCCAAGATGAAAGTAGGATGTACTTACCCACATATGTGTAGTCTTTCATGTAAAAATTAAGCCATTCTTCAAGCCCCAGCAAGTCAACCTCACTCAGGCCTGTCACATCTTCAATGAGACCCTTCTCTGTGAAGTCCCCACTCACATAGGCCCGTGTTGCATCTTTCCCTGTGTGTGGCAGATACACAATGTGTGAAGTTACGATTGATTTCTGCAACATCAGGCCATTCTATTTGGAACTTTTGTATGATAATGCAATCATGGGATTAATAATCCAACCTGCAGTACACAGGTTTAAACTAATTTTGTGTATTCACCTAGATATACAGCAATACACATCAGACATTACTTAAAGATACACATGTATATACTTCTGCGTGTCCACAAAATTGGCCATAACTGGCTTCAGGGCCTACACTTTCGTCAGGATCTATCTTGCCACATCACCAGCTCAACCCCAGTATAACTGATACTATTTTCTCTTCCTTCATTCAGTTGGGCTGGTCAGAGGAAAATGTAGCCCCATGATCACCATTTCTTTCCCTTCATTTACACACTTTGAAATGAAGACAGCTTCCTTTGAACATTTGTTGACAAGGCACTTCTTTACACAACTGATGGTGGATTGTCTCTCTTGCATAGATTAGGCCAGCCTAAAAAATATTTCTGTTTCGTATAACGCGCCCGGTGTGCGCACAACGTTGCGGTTGGAATATTTTTTTCATCAGTGCAATTTTTTTTTGTCAGGCTTGATTTAACGCTATTCACACGCCCCGTGTGGCAGTTCTGTAAACGCATATCGTTTGCGTACCTACCATGAATGCTATCGGTACATCGTAGTAAATTTGCGTATACAGTATTGGCAAGTTCCTTGCAATAAAAGGTGTTCCTAAATCAAATTCGAACGAAAATTTTAATACATCAAATCAGAAATCGAGTGTGCGCACATCGTTCCTGCAACTGTACACAAACAGCTGCTTTGGGCAGTTTGGCCTTGTGGTCTGGCTTGATTTAACGCTACTCGCACGCCCCGTATGACAGTTCTGTAAACGCATATCGTTTGCGTACCTACCATGAATGCTATCGGTACATCGTAGTAAATTTGCGTATACAGTATTGGCAAATTCCTTGCAATAAAAGGTGTTCCTAAGTCAAATTCAAACGAAAATTTTAATATTTCAAATCAGTAATCGAGTGTGCGCACATCATTCCTGCAACTGTACACAAACAGCTGCTTTGGCCATGTGGTCTGACGCACAACACATCACCCGATTGGTCAATTGAGTCACATGCAAAAATGAGCCAATCACGGCTCGTGTTACAGTGTTTTCATCATGGCTTCCGCCCAGTGAACATGTGTGACTCTGCCGTAATTTACGGAGGGAACACACAAACGGGAAGCTTTGTTTATATTGTAGCATGCGAAAATAAAGATTCCAGTGTTAATTGCAACAATTAGTTGGAGTCACAGGCAAATACACAAAGTTAGGGGATAGCGGGAATAGCCGAATGTGTCCCAAATCAGTCCGCGAGACTTGGTCAGTTCACCGCAGATCCACTCCACGCTGTCACTTGCGTGCGACTGGAAGTCATTTCACGGCACCTATTTTTTCCAACACTGTTAGAACACACCGATAAATGGCATTTGATGTTAATTTGCAGATGAATTCGCCATGCGAATTTTATTGTATTTTGACGCTGCTTTGACATTGTTGGTATGAATACACCATTGCGGCCAATCAGGTGCAGGTTACCGCACTAAATAGTTCTTGGTTGTCTTGTGCTGACACCTTTGGGGGCCATTTACCTGTAATTAACCCGCTGTTTCAGCTAGACTATTACATGAGCTTATAAGCCTGTTTGTGTTGTATGGTTTGACAGATATTTTTTCCATGACGAGTTTTATAAACAGAGGGCAAATCACATATTCATACGCAGTGACGTAATGCTGGCAAGCCGTGCTCGGAGCACGTGTTTCCTGGCTATGATAGGTAAACACTGGCATAACTTTTGATTCTATTTTTTGATTCACCTTTTTTATCTTGAATGTTTTCAATGAAAGGTGTCTGCACAACACCAACTGCATCTTTTATTTTAAAAAGTGACGCAACAAAAGTTATACGCCTTTATGCTAATATGAGAATATACAGTAAATATAATGGTGGTTTCATCCCCGTTGGGGCAGATCACACTGACGGTGAGTAGTGTGACGCCGCTCAGCAAACCAATAATTACTGCCGGTACCTTTGCTATCATAACGTAATCGTATGTATTGTACGACAGTGAAAATGTCTGCTTGTGTTGACAGAGATAAAAATTCTGATGAGTACAACTGCGGACCAAGTAATTGTTTAAAATTGGAATGTTTATCAATTAGCGATTATCACCACCTATCGGCGCCCCACGTACGTGCTGTGGAAGCTCTGATTTTTTAAGTGATTAGACCCCCGTAGCCAGCCTTGCAAACAACCGCAACTTAACTGTCTTAAGTTGTAACTGTGTCAGGAAAATTTGAGGAATAGAGTTACCAGCGAAAAAAAAGTTGGTTGCCCGACCGGGCAAGTACCTATTAATTTTAACTTGCCCGAGATTAAATCTGACTTGACCATGGAACAATAAAACTCTTAATCCACGTCCCTGCACATACACACAAAAGAGGTGTGTTCATGATTTGTAATATTTACTCTGGACCCTCATCATACACCCCTCCCCTCCCCTGCTGATGTCAAGTTAAAATTAAAACTACACATTTGTATTTGATATCTTACTCTTTTTCTTCTGTGATATTTTAAAAAAGGGCAACTTTATAATTACGCTAATCCTTTGTTTCTTGAAGCCCTGTACATGTACATGTTTAAAATAGCAAAAGATCCACCCCAATTCAAGCCAAGCCCAGGTGTATTTAGAGTAGGGCTACTCTGTCTCAGCGCCAGCAAACCAGCCTGAAGCATATATTGTCCCGTTACAACCTCATCTGTGGCAGAGTCTCTTGCTTTAATACAGATTTAATAAAAAAATTTCAATCTGGAATCTTGTCTATCTTGTATCAATACTAAGTCCATCAGTCATGATGCCAATATTGCAGTAATACGTACGTAGTAGGTATGTGTAGTTCAAAAAAAAAAAAACCCTCCCTGCCTCATCAAATTTTTCAAGGCCCTGTTATACGAAACAGAAATATTTTTAAGGCTGGCCTTGTAAGAAAACCTGTTTGCCTCACTCCTTGCAAACAGGGTACTACTGACATGTTGTCTATGTACATGTATGGAACTATTTGTGTTTACATAGAGATGATTGTTTTTCCTCTTATTCTATCATGAGGAATGAAACGACTGCATCAAAAAACAAAGTATAGGAGGAATATGCAATATTAGCAGATAGTCATAATTATAACTCTTTAAATTCCATTTATAATGCATTTTGGTCTATTTTTTAGTCCCAGGGTTTACATACTATGATAGATGGAATATGCAGAGGAAAATGGCAGCATATCCAACTGAAGGAACTGCTATTAAAAAGCACCATGAATTTGGGGGGCAAATGTACGCAGAATGTTCACCAACACTACAACAGGCATCAGATATATGTGAATTCAGTTGTGCTTTACTGCAGACCTGTGCAAGTACCCATGGAATAAATATGTACAGTTTTCATGGGAACTAACCTAAACCAGAAAAAAAAAAATACCAGACAAGAGACTGATGCAACATCAAGACTTTGGCCTTAACTTTCGGTGGAAATCGTATTGATAAAAAGATATCATAATACAGCTGTATTGTACATGAACGAATGCAAAGGAGTACTAGACATGCAAATACATATAAAGAGAACATACATGTACATAAATACATACAAACTACATGTAATTAACAACCCCAACACACAAGATATGCATTAGTTACAATACAATTTATCAAAATTTAACTTGGGGCTACCGTTTCTCCTGACCAGCCTTACTGAATGTAGGAAGAGAAAGATTAATAATATTATATTCTATATATGCATGGGGCAACATTTGGTGCCCCATAGGCCATAACAAAACCCCATATAATAACGGGGTTTCCTTGGGCTGAGCATCATGGACCTGCGAGTGAGCTCTCGAGGGGCCATGCTCAACCAAAGTGCGAATATTGATAACCAACATGTGGATCTCTGTGACAGGTTTTTTAATTGCATAAGAGGACAACCTTACGCCTTTTAGTTTTACACTTTTTGCCTTTGATGCTCCAAATATTTTCATACTTCCTGGTTTGTCTGACAATTTAATATTCAATTCACTTTTCTTCTGTGGGTTCACAGGTGTTACTCACTGAATTGCTAATTTGCACATTCAAACATGTAATATTCAACTTATACTGTTATAGAAAATTATTTACTTTGTCTTTACATAAAGAGACCCTCAGGCTTAGTTGCGCACCTGCAAAAAACTCGTACCCGCCTCCTGGCCCGTAATGCCTGGCACCCCTGGAAACATCGAATACTTGACCCAAAATGGCCAAGTACAATCCTGGACTCCCTTTAGATCCATCGTATTTTGCAAGTTTTGTCTTTGAAAGAACTTTTTCTGTCCCTTTAAGTGTAGAGGCCTTGGAACCTTTACCTTGTGCACTGCTGACAGGACTATCTAAAAACTTTGAAAATACTTTTCTGATCTCCTTTTGAAATGGCTTCAACTGGGGCACATCGGCCACAAGCAAGATGGCCACCACTACCACTGTCAGTGGCAAAATCAACCCTACAACTCGGCCACACATATTTGGAAACCGTTTTACAAAAACACTAAAGCTGTCATCTACATTTGAACCAATATATACAGTCGCCACATGCTGTACTCCGTTTTGTTGTCGGCATTCTGCGGGAGCCCGTTCAATTCATGCAACGCCTGCTGCGTTGCTTCGACCGACCTGATGCTGGTCTGTGTGTCCCGACCACGTGTGCCCGCAACGAACTTTTCCCAGCTGATAATTACCCATCTTGCCGAGTGGCGTCGCTTCATAAGCATTGCCCTTACTGGGCCTTAGTAGGCCTTACTTAAGGTGGAAGCTGTGAAGCTAGTGTGCAGTGAGACTGGCAATTTTGGATCGCAATTACGCATTTCATTTTTTCACAAGTACATTAAACCTATATATTTTCTGGTTACTGGATATCCATAGACTTGTATCCATAGAGTTTTTTTGCAGGATTGAAATTTTTTGAGATTTTATAGCATTCTTTCTGACTTGGTAGGATTTTCACATTTTTCACGCAGAAGTCACGCCAGATTGTTTTTTTCCAGTTGAAATTAGAAGAAATTTAAAATAAATATCCATGTCCAGGATCGAATTCAATGGTTAGTCCTGAAATAGCATAAATAAAAAGTTATAAAATTTTTAATTTAGTCCTGACAGGCTGTTCATTTTCCTTCTATAAATTGCTCCAAAAGTCACGGAAGGGGTTGTCAAAAAAAAAGTCCTGGGAACCGTTCCTGGATATGATGTTTTTCTTTTAATGTCCGTTGATTTTAATGTGATAGGGCAATTTGTACGTTTGTGAGGCTTGATACAAATTGCAGAGGTTGAGCAAAAAATTGCCTGCTAAACATCCGTTCTTGACGGTCTACTACTACCACGGAGACAGTGATGAACAACATCGTGTTACGCTGTTAGGCCGGCTAATGCAAAATTTCTCTTCGTTCACGTGTAACCTTGCGATGACTAATCTGCGTATTTTCCTTGCCGTCCGTAATGAATTTTCACTCGTGCCTTTATCTGGGTCTAGTTCGATGGAACTCTTCTTGGTGAAAATGTGATTTGAAAATTTAACATCTTAGTCCAATAATCTTTGCGTGATACGACTTGTACCTTCCCAACATTGCGGACATGAGACAAGCACATGGGGAACAACGAATTTGATTGGACAGTGAGCGGCACGTGATCAAATCCACCCAATGAGGAGCCTGAAAGTGCTCTCAGCATTTATAATGAGGTGAAGTGACGTCCATCCATTACCATTCTGGCAAATTTTTGTAGGGATACCCCACGAATATTTTTTCTTAGCAAATAAGAGAGCTTGTTACATAGAAAGACGCACATCAGAGGATTCCATCAGTATGATAAATAATCACGAGATTGATAATGGTCGATACAAAACACCGTGACCGCTTGGGGTAATTTTTGCGGTTGTATCTTTCAAAAATGCATCGCGTTTTTGTGCGTGCGTCCACAGAGACGCTAAATGACAATGTTTTATTAATTTCCAGGCGTCATTTCTTTATTTTTTGCGTCTATGACGCAGGACGCAAGCTTAATGTGACCCCTGAAGCCAGCTACTGTTCTGCCATGTACGGCAACTGTGTTACGCACTCAGCCCAGTTGTAATTACTAAATTAGCTGCCTACGAACAGCGTCAGTATCACGGGAAAAAAGAAAAAAATGGACGAGAAAAAACTCCGGGAAGTTCTTGAGGATTGTTGGCAAGAGATGGGAGTAAATTATCAGGCGACCAAACACCAGGAACAAGCATTATTTAATGTTATTGTTGAGAAGAAAGACACTTTTGTAATTTTACCAACAGGCAGTGGAAAAAGCCGAATATTCCAACTAATACCTGACCTGGTGAAACGGAAAACGCCTATTCCAGCCAAACCTGTAGTAATCTTAGTTTGCCCGCTCGGAAGTCTAATGAAATCTCATCAGCAAGAACTGAGCAAGTTAGGGGTGTCGTCTTGTATTCTGGGTGAAGGTGACGCCGGGAACATTTCCCATCGCAATACACAGCACCCTGTTCCATTCTAACATCTTTTACTCCAGTAAGTCACAGATACGCAAGCAGGTAAACCACGTTTGAGAAGGTGTCAATTGGATCACTCCCTTGGGTCCTCGACCTCGTGGAGTTATTTTGACTGCTGTGTGGGAAGTGACGTGTTGCTCGCATCTGATTGGACGACGCACAGCTCATTAATAATGCAGTAGGCAACTTTCACGATAAGCGAAGTACAATTCATTGGCCCAGCGGCACCTGACAACGTTATCGCCAGATCTGCTAATTGCCTCTTGAAATTGTATTGCGACACGGCCGGGCAGACTTTCGCTGGGGGCCAACATAGTGTATCGCCCCAAGAAAGTCTGCTTAGGAGGCAAAGCAAAAAACAGTTCCGAGAAAATCACATTGAATGAAAAAGTTGCCAATTCTTACGCGTTTATGGCTGCAATATGACACATACTCATTTCTTCTGTCCTGTGTTTTAATTATTGTGTGAAATAAACTTGTAGCTTTACCTCTGTGATGTTGTCATTAAACAAAAGTATATTTTGTGGCTTAAATCTCGACTTTTTTTTAACTTGGGAACACCACACTTGGCTTGTTTGGGTGTGGGTTCACATGCGGCTTTCCATATGTGGGCACCAGTAAGTGGATTGTCCTAATTTGTTTTCACATCAATAGAGAACTTCAAAGTAATCAGAACAATGGTAGTGATTAGTATGAACTGGCCCATTCTTCTCTCCACGGCTAATGGTTTCCTGTGAGTGACCCTTGTCAATGGCTCAATTGGTTTCCAGCGGTCATGGACTAATGACTGTGCAAACAATGACATGGTTCATTATCATGCCCATGCAAACAAAGCCATGTGTCCGGCACTGTTTAAACTTTTCATTGTAAACAAAAGTTTTGAGATCAGTTATCTCATATAAATTTGATGTTCACGCATTTGAGTTTTTGGGAGCATGTAGTTTAAGTATCAGACTATCCAAAAATATGAAAAAGTGATTAGAGGTTATCCAAAGGTGCAGCTTCAGACCTTCCACCTTAAAAATTTTTACCCTCAGCCTAGCTACGACTTGTTGCCGATGGGAGAGGGCCAAAGCAATGCTTTAACATCTATCATAGGTTTCTCTTTGTATTAAATGGATTGGACTATGTATGAGCGGAAGCATCGCCGGCGGTAAATTGTGGCGAAGTGGTCAGGTCACAATTATTCAGCCCTAAGGCTAAGCCCACGGGGCCATAGACTGGTCGCCCTCAGACTGGTCGCCCTCAGACTGGTCGACACTAGACCTCGCTCCGCTCGGTGTTTGTCACGAAACAAGCCCCTGTGGCAGGACAAGCCTGCTCTCTGAACGAGGCAAGGGAGAAAAGTTTCCAGTTTAGGTGTGGGAAGTGCAGGAGGGTGGAATTTCAAAAATGTTAACCATGATGATCTTAATGATTGTTCGCCAGTTGCACTATGGAATGATGGGTTGGGCACTTTTTAGTTTTGACGATATTGATGACAAAACATCATATTGGTTTTACTGACAGTACGAATCTGCTTTTCAGGAATTATTACATGTCGTGACGTCACCATCCATCCAAGCTAGGACAAGTTCAAGTTCAAGTTCAAGTTAAGCTTTATTTCGTGTCGGTTTCTAGTACAATAAACATTAGCTCGTTAGAGCTATTTTCCGACACGGTATAAAAGGTATAAAACATGAAAAAAAATCTAATTTAAAAAACAGAGAGTACCACTAAGTTTATAGAATACAAGATAGATCAGCAACAATGAAGTAAAATGAAGTAAATCTGCCATGTAGTGGCCAGGTAGACCAGCAGGGACCTGCCCCCATCCTCGATGGGCACCTGCTGGGCCACTCAGCCACCACACAGCATACATAGCACCCATTACTAAATTAAATATACAGAGGTTTATTTGCATGCTCTACCTTTGCATTCGATTCCGTTCCAGTTTTCGAGTAGACTCTTAAACTGGCTGAAGCTGGAACTGGTCCTGAAATCATCAAGTAATTGGTTCCATAGCTTGGCAGCACTGTATCTGAAAGAGTTTATCCCGTGGGTTGTGGTTCTTACCCTGGGTATGACTACTGTATTATTATATCTAAAAGTGATTTTGTTGTTGTTCCGTACCAACAGATCGTGTATGTAGGTAGGACTTTGTGAAAGATTTTATATGCTTCCAGCGCCATTGCTTTCAACCGTCTCATATGGAGGGACGGGTACTTAGATTTAAGTAAGAGGTCATCATATGTTGACGTATGGTCATCATATATGAATCTTAAGGGCCTCTCTTGGATCCGCTCCATCTTTTGGACACTGCCCTTGCTGCAGAAGTGCCAAGCCAGAGGGCAGTATCCAAAATTAAACAAAATAAAAGAATGGTAGATAAGAAGCTTGCAGGTTCTATTTAAGTAATGTCCTATTCTTTTTAGGACATTAAGTTGCTTGGAAGCTTTGGCACAGATATCAGATATATGTGTCAAATTTCAGTTTGAAGTCGATTGTCACACCAAGAAGTTTTACTTCGTCTTGGCAAATGACGTCATAATGGTCAATGTTGAGAGCAAACTCCTGATTTGAATCACTACCAAGTAATAGTCCTTGGAATTTATCTGGGTTTGCTCTCATCATGTTGAGGTCAAACCAGTCTATCAGGTCTTTACAGCCTGTTTCTAATACTCTTTTTACTGTTTGTAGACAAGTGTGAGAAAAAGACAGAGTATTGTCATCAGCGTCGTTATAAAGGATTCCTTCTTTGATAAAGAAGAACATGTCATTTATGAATATGTTAATCAACAAGGGACCCATAATGGAGCCCTGGGGGACACCTTTCAAGATGTTTTGCCAAGAACTAGTAGTATTTGCCACCTTTAAACTCTGTTTTCTATTGGCAAGGTAGCTCTCCATTAGCTTCAAGGCCTTGTCATTTAGACCATAAGCTTTGAGTTTACATAGGAGCAGCTTATGAGGAAGACAGTCGAAAGCCTTAGAGAGATCTGTGATCACTGCTGCTACATGTTTTTTCTCATCTAGGGCCTTCTTCCAGTCTTCCACTGCTCGTAGTAGAGTGGTCTGGCATCCATAGCCTCGCCTAGAGGCAGAGACAAATAAATGGATGTAGGATGTCTGCAAAATAATTTCCCAATTGTTCATGCATTCATCGCCCGCTCAAACAATTTTGGACTAATAGGCAACACACTCACAGGTCTATAATTTTTCTTTTCCATCGGGTCATCTTTTTTTTTTTTAATATCGGGGTAACCTGAGCTTCTTTAAACTTATCTGGGAAAAGACCCTGTGTCAAGGTCAAATTTATCAAATTCATTATTGGCATCACAATAGCTGGTTCTATAGCTTTAAACATTTTGAGGAGATGCCGTCATGTCCTGTCGCTTTTCGTACGTTTATCCTGTCAATTTCTTTTGAAACAAATTCAGGATTGACTTTCGTAAATTCAAAGATCCCGTTTTCCCCAAAATGAGAATTACGGGTGAAATCAAACATTAAGAAACTCAAAAGGAAAAAATACAACCGTAGCAACATTACAAAAGGACAGCGAGAGAGTGTCACACCTCTCCAAGTTTACAAGAAGTTTTGCAACCTTGGAGTTGCTGCCAACCACAAGCCTATTTGTATTTATTTTCGGAAGGTGCGATAGCAGATTGGCCAACATAATATAAATCGCAAAAATGGAAGTCTATGACAAAATCTATCCTTGACTATGGGGCTATGCCGTTTTCCTGAACAACCATGGCTATGTAGCTATGCCATACTCAGCCTATGCTCTTTCCCCGCACCAAGTTAACCTTCCGTTCCAGACAAGTTGAAATAAAATGCCGTGTTTGATTTGATTTGACTGCAAAATAAAGGCACACAATGGCTACTTTCTCCATAATAACTTTCCGCCAGGGTCGAACATTTTTTATTAGGGAAGGGTGGCTTGAAACTTTTTTTTTTTTTAATTATTTAATGTCTCATATTTAGGGTCGGGGACCTGGGTCTTTTTAGTGGGGTAGATCGGGTTACCGGAACCACGCATATATTTTTGTTAGGCCTTCGGTAACTTGGACATTTGTTGAAACCTGTTTAAAATGGATGTTCTTTCCTCTTTTACACATCACTTCCTTTGACGTCAGTTTAATTTGTTACCTGGGCACAGCCGGAGGCACTTGTTCATATATTAAGTTCTGAGCTTAAAAAATTGCCGAGTTACCCCTTACTTTTTTGCCTTTGGATTACCCGATATCATACAATATTTTTGCTAATATTTAGCTTTTCCAAACATGGAGACACACAGTAGGGCCCCACAATATACACGAAAATGAAACCAGTTCGACAGCTAAAATCATCAAGTGAAACAATTAAAAAGTTGCTAGAGATACCTTAAAAAGCGAAAAGTTTCAGCATAAAGGAAATCTCAATTGGTCTGAACTACAATGGAAATGCAAGAAAAGGAAGACAAAGACAGGTATATGCAAACTGACAGCTACTGTGAGATAAATTACGGTTTATCCTTTCTCCCTCCTCGTGGACTGCCTAGGTCTTAAAGATTCCCATTCTGGTCACTTGTCTTCCTGTTCTTTCTCCAACTAGAATACAACTAATTATTTATTATCATCATCATCATCATCATCATCATCATCATCATCATCATCATCATCATCATCATCATTCTTATTATTAGGGATGGTTCAAAATTATCATTTTTGAATTAGTACTTAGGCACTAAATTTCATGACCCCCTCCACCCACCCCACCCCAAAATTAGTATACTGAACCCCAATGAAAAGTATCCACATAAAAAAATTAACACATTAATTTTGTAAGTTACTAAGTACTGTGTGTGCATATATGCATGGTTTGGAGCCTACATCAGGGTCATTCAGGACAACTTTTTAACTTTTGCTGGGTTGTTACATAATGCATGTGACTTTTGTGCACCGAATATGGCTTCTGACCACCACTCCTATTGGATGGCTAAAATGACCTGATGTTTTCAGTGGCTTTAAAAAGGGATGTTCAGCCAAGAAAAAAGCCAGTGGTCTCAGGTGTGTTGAGGCGATCATGCCGCGTCTGAGCCAAGGTCAAAGACACCATGCTTTGGGGCTTGCAGAGGGTGGAGTCCCAATCACTCAAATCGCACAAAGAATGGGGTGTACTCGGCGCACCATCCAACGACTAATTGAACGGCAACAAGAAACTGGATCCGTAGATGATCGGCCTAGGCCTGGCCGAGAAAGAGTGACAACACCTGGCCAAGACCGTCACATCCGGCTGATGCACCTGCGAGACCGTTTCCGTACAGCAGCCCAAACAGCCCGTGAGACTCAAGGGGTGAATCACCGTCCTGTCAGTAGTTCTACTGTGGAGAGGCGACTGAGGAGCAGTGGCCTAACAGCCAGAAGACCTTACAGGGGTAACCTGCTGACCCAACCCAGAAGAGAAAGACGACTGCAGTGGTGTAGAGCACACTCCAGGTGGACTCGCCAGCAGTGGAATACCGTCCTTTTTACTGACGAGTCCCGTTTTTGTGTCAGCAGAGCAGATGGCAGAGAACGTGTGTGGCGCCGGACTGGGGAGAGATATGCAGATGCCTGTGTCCGTCAGGCAGATCGATGGGGTGGACCCTCTGTCATGGTGTGGGCAGGCATCAGCAACCGCTACCGGACACCCCTAGTGGTCATTCAAGGGATCCTCAATGCTAGGCGGTACATTGATGAGGTGCTGGAGCCGCACATGGTCCCATTTATGGAGCAGCATCAAGATCTGGCGATCTTTCAGCAGGACAATGCACGTGCACACTCTGCAAGATTAACAATGAACTTTCTCAATGAGAACAACATCAATGTCATGGAATGGCCAGCGTTCTCACCCGATCTGAGCCCTATTGAACATTTGTGGGATCAGTTAGGCCAAGGTATTCAACGGAGGACACCTAGGCCTACTACCCGAAACCAGCTGATCCAAGCTCTGCAGGAAGAATGGAATAATGTTCCCCAACACAGAATTCAAACCCTGGTCAGCAGTATGCGCCGCAGATGTATAGCATGTGTTGATGCTCAAGGTGGCCACATCCCATATTGAACAGAAAAATTTGTGTGACTTTCAATTAGGGCAGTTAATGACATTTTTTGCCTGTAAGTGACGTTAATGTCGGTAGAGCGTGACATTATTTTTACGCCAGAAAAGTGAATGCTTTGTTAAGTTCTAAGCACGTCTAGGTATGAAATGTTTCAAGTATAAACAATAAAATACTTCAAAATTGGCATGTGGATACTTTTCATTGGGGTTCAGTATACTTTGAAAATGATTATTTTCTCCAAAAAAATCACAGCAAAATTGCACAAAACAGGCCAAAAAATGACCATAATTTTCCATATTTTGTGAAAGTGTACAGACCCAATTAACCCCCTCCCCCTTGCGTACTGTAAGTACTAATTCACAAATGATGTAAATGTTGAAGCATCCCTTAGAATTAATACTGTATAAGGACAAATTTTCCAGAACAGTAATATTTCCTGATTTACATAAATTCAAAATTTCCCTGTTTTTATTATTTTTTTTTTCGAATCGCCAATCGGTAACACGAAGCTCCAGACAATCTAATGTGTGCATTGAGTGTTTTGGGTTTTTTTCCCGGTTTTTATTTTGACGAATGGCACAACCTGGGAAAATTCGGAAAAATGAATACCTCGGAAAAATTTGTACTTATACAGTATTGTCATCATCGCCATCATTATTATTATTGGTGTGGACATATTGAATCACTTGGTACCATGCATGTTAATAGCGTTGAGAGATGGTATTGCATACCTTACTTATCATCACGTTATTTAACATAACTTTTACTGAACTTTGCACATGTATGAACATGACTTAAAATTCAATCAGCGTGAGATCTGGTTTTGTAATAGGCCGGATCACGTCTTAGGATGTCGGTTTAACAGATGCCAATATGGCGCAAATTCCACTTTAACAGACTTCTATCGTGTTTCCCAAAACTCAAATATGCTAATTATGAAGGATCAATGTCTCCCAAAACTAAAGGATACTAACTGTTAAGGATCAATTTACCAGACGATCAATATAAGAGACTTGTTAGTTTTCTCCGTTCAAGTCAGTTGAATCGACTTTTCACTGTACTTGAATTTGTTCCAGGTGGTTCACGTTGTAATGCAATGAAACTGGTATTGTTCCACACGAGATCAAGGTACTTATATGACCGTGGAATTACGTCTGTGTGCCAACACGGACATTCTGGTTTCGTTGGGTTTCTATATATTTCTTTTTTTTTCTTTCGATTCTTCCTCTTCCATTCCAACTTCAATTTATAGCTTTATGCTGGAGCTGCATCAAATGAGCTACAAACCAAAGTTGTAGAATTTTAATTTCTGCAAATTAGGGGCACTTCAAAGGTTTGAATGTTGCATATCTTCAAAAGCGCCATTCCGAATTAAAGTCATAGGTTAGTGCTGCAGGCGCATCAAATAAACCACAAACACAAGCTGTTGGATTTAAATTTATGCGATTTTGGAGGCACACAGAGAGATTTGCATAGCAGCAATTTTTTTTCTAGTGGTATTTCATTTTGCTTTGCGATTTGATCTTCGTCTCTCGGCACGCAAATTGCCGTCCTAATCCTTTTGCTCAAATTTACACTGTTTATACTTTACAATCTAACTGCCTAAACTATTGTTGAACTGTGTTGCCATGGTCACTTGTACATGGACTATGATGAGTAGACAACGTTGATGCACTTATAATAGCTTGTGTCGCTTGAGATTGGCAACATCTGGTGGCTCACAGAGCTTATATGATGGTGCTTTATAATTCGTAAGGTGTGACTTCAGTTGTAATCTTATCAAGTAAGTATAGATATGTCTGATCCAGGAAGTATAACAGGTGCGACTCGAACATATACAAACATATGCCACACGATTCGCAATTTTCATTTAACACGTTATCTGTCCTATATTTTACTTGTCGTTGCGACATAATAATTATGTATTCGCTACCTACTGGTTGGGAGCTGTAACGAGCCCCTCATTTATCGACTCAGACATACACCATTGTGACCTGTCACTTGTCTCGACCTTATTATGTCTAAGTGTGAACCCAGACATTTTGTTTTTCTAAGAATTTTCTTTCTTTCTTTCCTTCCTTCTTTCTGTCTTTCTTTCTTTGTTTGTTTCTTTTTTTATGTTTGGGTGCCAACCCAGACATATTGTTTTTCTTCGGATTTTTTATTTCTTTTTTTTTCTTTCCATGGCACCCAAAATTGTCCGGCGTTTTCTTCGGGCACTATTATTCTGAAAATCACCAAACTTCCCATGGTGACTGACCTACCAGTGAAACTGTGCATATCGTTTGGAATAGTTATGATGTTTACAATTATGCAAATTAAGAGCAATCCAACCTATTTGCAGATAGACACAAAATGTCAATGAGTTTGTGCAGGTTTGTGACATCTGCCAATATAATGGACAGTAAACAAAAGTTCTAGAATTTCAAATTATGCTAAGTAGAGGAAATGAAAAATTTCAAAGTTGAATATCTCTAAAAAAAAAACTATTGCTCATAGAGATGCCATTCCAACTTCAATTTATAGGTTTGCAGCAGAGCCGCATCTATTGAACATGAAACAAAGTTGTAGAATTTTAATTTATGCAAATAAGAGGCATTGAAAACTTCAAAGCTGAATATGTCCAAAACTGTTATAGATGAAGGTGCCATTCTAACTTCAATTTATGGTCCTGTGGCAAACCCATATCCATGGAGCCATGAACCAAAGTTGTCGAATTTGAATTTATGCAAATTAGATGAATATGCAAAACTGAAATTTTAAATAGCTTCAAAAACTATTACCGTATAGATAGAGGTGTCATTCCAATTTCAATTTATGGTGTTTTGACATAACCGCATCCATTGAACCATGAACCAAAGTTGTAGAATTTTGATTTATGCAATTTAAGTGAATACGCAAAATTTAAATCTTGAATAGCTTCAAAATTATTATGGACAGAGGTGTCATTCCCACTTCAATTTGTAAACTTTCTGACACAGCTGCATGCGATGAACCGAAATTGAAAACTTTTGATTAATGCAAATTAAGTGAATACACAAAATCTAAATCTTGAATAGCTTCAAAACTATTATACATGGAGATTATGTTCCAACTTTAATTTATAGGTTTGTGACATAACCCCTTCCATTGAAGCATGTACCAAAACTGTATGCTATTATTTAATGCAAATTAGACAAATACACAAAAAATTAAGATCTTAAATAGCTTCAAAACTATTATAGCCAGTGGCCTCATTCAAACTTCAGTTTATAAGCTTGTGACATGTCCACATCCAATGAACCAAGAATTAAAGTTATAGCATTTTAATGTATATAAATTAGGCTAATACACAAAATTTAGATTATGTTGAACAATGGCAAAGTGTAGCTTTTCAAGCTATCTCATTTTGAAGGCACCAAGACAGATCTGCTGTGAAGTACATCTCCTTTTCTAGTTATGTTTGGGTGCCAACCCAGATATATTGTTTTTCCTCGGTTTCCTTGTTTCTTTCTTTCTTTTAATAGCACACAAATTTGTCTGGACTTTCTTGGGACACTATTACTATGAAAACCACCAAACTTACAATGGTGACTGACCTAACAGTGCAATTGAAAAATATCGTTTGGAATAGTCATGATATTTAAAATGATGCAAATTAGGGGCAATTAATGTTTTGAAAGCTCTATATTTAAAAAAATGATAAAGACAATAACAATAATAGACACAAAGTTCTAACTTACACATGTAGGTTTGATACATCTGGCAAATCCAATAACATGCAAACAAAAAAATTAACGTGTACACATCCTCCTTTCTACTGCTTGTTACAAGCTGCAGGGACGTCCATGGTGCTGGCCAACCATTTTGCATTCATTCAGATAGAACCTGTCTTTAATTTCAGCCTTCTATCCATGCATGTTAGGTGTATAATTTGGGAGGTTTACGTCTTGCAGCAACGGGCGGGGGAGGGGGGCTCCCAACAACTGTGTAACGAAGTCCTCAATAAAATACAGAGAATTTCTTTCTGTTCATGCAAGAACAGATCTGATCTATACTGCTATATGCACCAGGCAGGCTATAGTCCCCACTATTGTGGACAGAGCTCTCAGTGCACTGTGACTGAGACTCGTGTCCTAGCTGGCCTGTTTTTGGCTAAAGCCATCATGAGTCTGCTGGCTTATCAATCCCAAGGGACTGCACTTCTGAGTAGAATAAGCCTGATATGTGTACCCTCTAGCAAAAATATACTACATACAGTGCTGAGTTGGTTAGACCTATCAAAGAATGGCTTTCGAGTCCTCAATGACTGTTTTCACAACTTTGTGAATTTAGAAACAGTTCATGGATTTGTGTCATCTCTGGGGATACTTTCATGTCTTTGTTTGCTTGTAACCAGTGAGATGAAGCCCGTTATTATGAAAACTGTTCCTCATAACCAAGACAAGGAATACTGAGACAGTATGTAATAATGCTTATCTCAGTTCACAGGTACATGTACATGTAGTTTCATGACAGCGTCTGTTAAAATTTTGTTTATGTAATAAAGTAACAAAGACACGCTTGTATTGCATGTTCATGCATACACATATCCCCTTGAATTATAATATGTATACAATGTACATGCATATGTGCATGTATGAATGATGTACATATATATATATATGCACATATACTCATCCATACTGCCCAGGAAGGCTGACCCTCTCAGGAGTGGGCCCTTTTCTCTGGTCCCAAGGATGCCCACAGCAGAGAGGTTTCGCTATTTAAGTAAACACTGGAATTGTTCTTCTTTTTTCTATTTTTTTGTTCTTTACAACCAAATTTGTTCGGAGTGTTTCTTAGACACTATTCCGAAAATCACAAACTTGCCATGGTGACTGACCTACAAAGTGAAATTGTGCATCCGCTGTGGCATAGTTATGATGTTTACAATTATGCAAATTAGGGGCAATTAAAATTTTAAAAGCTCCATATCTTCCAAAACTATTGTCAATCGACACAAAATTTCAATGTGCATGTAGATGTTTGTGACACCTGCCAGTAGAATTGACAGTAAATGAAAGTTGTAAATTTTCAAATTCTGCTAATTTGGGGCTTTGAAAATTTAAAAAGTTAAATATCTCCAAAAACTGTCATACATAGAGGTGCCATTCCAACTTCATTTTTATGGGCAAAGCCGAGTCTAAAGAACTATGAACCAAAGTTGCAGGATTTTAATTTATGCAAATTAGGTGAATATATAAAAATTTAAATCTTAAATACCTTCAAACTATGAAGACAGAGATGCCACTCCAATTTCAACATATGTGTTTGTGACAGAGCTGCATCCAATGAACCATGATCCAAAATTACATAGTTTTAATTTATGCAAATAAGATGAATACACAAAATTTGAATTTTGAACAGCTTAGAAATCTGTTATACAAAGAGGTGCCATTCCAACTTCAATTTGTAGGTATGTGACACAGTCGCATCCAGTGAACCATAAACCAAAGTTGAAGATTTTCAATTTATGCAAATTAGGAGAATACACAAAATTAAAATCTTGAATAGCTTCAAAGCTGTTTTAGAATGGTGTCATTCAAACTTCACTTTATAACTTCATGACATGGCCACATCGAATTGATCAAGAACCAAAGTTGTAGCATTTCAATTTAAGCAAATTCGGCAAATACACAAAATTTAGATTAGTGTTTAGATTTATTGAACAATGGCAAAGTGTAGCATTTCAAACTTCTCATTTTGAAGGCACCCAGACAGATTTGCTGTGAAGCAAATCTTCTTTTCTAGTTCTATGTCAAGGAGGCTAAAATATCAAATGATAAAAGGGCCACACATAGAGATCCGCTGTTATGTGTCCTGCTGTGTGAATGACAAGTCACACTTAGAAATTTGACATTAATTAGCTTGCATGGTCAGAGCCTCTGTCCTGGGCAACTTACTATCCCTGGTACAATTAACTGCCTACTTTCAAGGTTTTAGGTCTTGCAGCAAATGAAAATAAACTCCCATCCACTGCGCATTTACTCCACAAAATCCAGAGCAGTAAATATACTTTTCCTGTTGAACAGATTTCTGACGCCCAAACAACTAATTGCGCCCTCATAACAAAGCTGCAGTGCTATATTCGCACATGTGGTAGGAAGAGCATTGTGCAGGGCTATCCGAGAATCAGCCCTTTGTGCCAAGAGACCTTTGGCTACAGGCCTGTAATCTGATACCCCCCCCCCCCCCCCATCACATGAAGGTGTGGCCTCAGTTGGCATGACCACTCCATGCATCACAGACACAGTGTTCCAGTCCACAATGACTGTTTTGACAATTTTATAGGAATCATAATCAAATATATATGGTAAAGAGCTTTTGAATCTTTATAAGTCGTGAAATCTTTTAATTTGTAATGGTTGTTTTGGGCAAGATATGGGTCTTACAAAATTTACTTGCTTTACCACACGTGGCAGGAGCGTCATTGATCACCTTGTTGTTGCATCCTGTACCGTTGTCCAATACCTGGCCGACTTTTCTGCAGAATCCCTTCGAGCAGAATCATATCACTGTCCTGTTGTTTACAATCTCGATGTAAAATATCTCCCAACGTGCCACTTCTCGCAGAAGTACAGCCTGTGGACAGGGTGCAACTTATTGTAAGAGGGATAAAATACGTATTGCTAAATACACGTATTTTGACGAATTAACATCCGATACTGCTTGTGAAAAATTAAAGCTATTTCTTGATCGGATTACTGATAATTCAACTGATGCTAGACGTCGCGACTTTTATGCTTATCTAGAACATGCACTTAATAATACCCTTATGAAATGCAGATCCCATTCGAATTCTAGGTTTCCCGCCAATCATTGGTTTCATGCAGAATGTAAGATATTAAAATCTATCGTGCATAACTTTGCCAAAGACAATAATCTTTCAGATGGTGATAATTTTGTACAGTATGCTACCTTTAAGAAGCAATATAAGCAGGCTGTGCAGCGAGAGAAAAGACAAATTATGTTTAAAGCTCGTCAAAAGCTTGAAGCCATGTTGACTAATAATCCCAATGAATATTGGAAATTTTTGAAAGGTATATCTCAGAGTTATCAAACAAATGATACTGACTAGCTAGATTTTGATGTGTATTTTACGGAGACAGATTCTCCCCGGGCAAACCGGAATTATTTTGACATTAATTTTATTGATGGCATAAAAACTTGGATTTTGGATGACTTTGATTCAAACGTAGATCTTGAGAAAGTCCTGATAGTAAGGGAAATGCTCAATCGACCCATTACAGAAGAGGAATTTAGTTTTCACATGTGGAAACTGAGAGATGATAAAGCGTCTGGTGCTGACGGCATTCCTGCCGAATTCAACAAGTATGCTGATTCAATACTACTTCATCCACTTTTATGTTTGTACAATCATATATTGAGTTCAGGTGACTTCCCATCTCGATGGTCGGAAGGTATTATTTGTCCCCTTCGCAAATAAAATACCCTGCTAATTATAGAAAGGTGACTGTCCAAGTAATACTTGGGAAATTATTTGAATCAGTTATGAACGGAACAATACAATCCAAGTACTTGTTGCTTGGTGATGATATTTGTCAGACTGGCTTAAGTTACAAACGTGGGACAACTGATAATACATTTGTTTTGTCCTACATATTTGCAAAACAAGTAGTTTTGGCAAGCCATTGTATGTATGCTTTATTGACTTCACCAAATCATTTCACTACATTGATAGAAATGCTTTGTTATATAAACTAAAACAGAGTGGTATATCGGGTTCATTTTTGAACATTTTAAGATCAAGATTTTATAAATCTACAACTGAAGTTAAATGGCAAGGTTTATTAAGCGAAAGTTTTCGCAACTCTTTTTGGTGTTTTACAAGGTGGGATCATTAGTCCGAAGATATTGAATGTATACATCTCTGATATTGGGGAGGCACTGCGTGATGATGTGGATATTCATCTTGATGAGCTTTTATGCTGTTATCTTCTGTACGAAGATGACCTGGTGTTGTTCTTAGACACAGAAGAGGATCTCTAGTCACAAGTCAATATGTTATTTCAGTAGTGTTTAAAAAAAATGGCATCTGATTGTGAGTCTTTCAAAGACAAAAATTATGGTATTTGATAGCGCAACTGTGTGCCACACATTTACTTGTATAATAATTTCCTAGAAGTTGTTCAACAATTTAAATATCTTGGATTCATTTTTAACTCGAACACAAAACAGATTCTGAAGTCCACACCTTTACATTTGACAGAGCAAGCAAGTAAAGCTCTCTTTGCTAGTTTGTAACTATACTACAACAATATGGGTAAACCTGCTCTCACTTTCATGATAAAGCTTTTCGACTGTCAGATCCTGTCTATTCTTGAATATGGAAGTGAGCTTTGGACTACTAACAGTTGTTTTGATGTCATTGAAAATGTGCAGTTGCAGTACATGCATTTGTAACTTATGCTGGGTGTTCGATCGTGCACTCCGACTCTGGGTATTTACTATTTATCTTCTATCTATTTTGTATTTAAAGGGACCAATGGAACCCTGGAGGTTTTCTGTGCAATATGTACTGGTTGACATCTGAACATACAAACATATATATACATAGATAAAATGATGTAGGCCTTGTACTGAACCTGGCAGGGAATACCGGTAATTGTAAATAAATTGATTAGTTCACTTAGGTATGTCCTGCGCAGTCAAACAGAGACAGACCCCCCCCCCCCCCTTAGTGCTGCTTAGACAGTTTTTAGGTGCTACATTTAGCACGAGACCACGTAGACAATTTAAACACAAAGTTTGTAATGTAGGCCTAATACATGTAATTGATTTGCTTCCCTATTTTTTATTTTGTAAATGTCACTGGGACAGAATGAACCGGTCGCCAGGTAGGCATACTTACAGTTTTTAGGTGCTCCCCTTGTGCTGTTTAGACAGTTTTTAGGTGCTACATTGGTGTTAGACCAACTCAGACAGTTTAAGCATTTTGTAAAACTTATAGAAAACTTCAGAAAATTTTGTATTATGCTGCCTTAAGGCTTACTTTTTTAACACTCCGTCCGAATATCTGTAGTTGATAGTGTTACCACAGAATCATTAGACTACCTACCTCAAATACTAGTCAGTGGTGATGTTGACTGTTAGGGATTCATATCTAGCTGGATTATGATATTTGTATTTGTATCTCGCTATATGTTATATGTGTAAATTACCAGATGTGTGTATATAATTTTAAATGATTGTATTGATTGACTGTGGATGATTGTATTAATTACCATATGACAAATAGGTCAGAATTTACCTGGATGATTGTCAATGAAAGTTTTACTTACTTACTTACTTACTTACTTACTTACTTACTTATATCAGACAACAGGTGAGAGTGGATAAATATTGGTTGCACATTTCACCGTTACCCAATGAACATATTTTAACACATGCTTTCAATACCTTGCTGGAACTGCATAGAGCAGGTCAAACCAACTGGTGTTCAACTGGGGTTCAATTGTTGCCAGTATCATGTCAAATTGTGGTCTCTATAATCATTTGCTCACCAACATGTTGAAAACAAAATGTATTTCTGAGAAAGTTGAGAGACAAATTGTATGGTGAATATATGCTACAGTGTGAATCTTTCCTACAGGTAGTTAATCATTCAATTAAGCTACGTACATACAAAATGTTTAAGACATATTTCTGCATGGAATCTTACTTTTTTGCTTAGTGTTCCAAGCCTGACATATGTAATACATTGTATTGCCCGTTCGGCTCCCATAACTTGAATATAGAACTTGGGCTAAATGCCAAACCCAAAATTGTTGTGGCTGATCGTTTACGCACCAGATGTAGTCTCCATGTGGGGGATGATGAAGTACATTTTTTGACCGACTGTATTGCTTTTGAAATGGAAATATCTGTACTTAAGTTGCTCTCATCCACATACAGAGTTTTGCTTACCTTGACTCCCTCACCTCGATAACATCAAGCAAATGACCAAAGGTAAATTAAACTTGGGCAGATTTTTACATGAATGCATGTTTAATTTTGTTTGTTTGTTTTTGTTCAGGGGTTTCTGGGGATTTTTTCCTTTTTTTTTTTCTTGTTTTTTGTTGTTGTTGTTGTTGTTGTTGTTGGTGTTGTTGTTGTTGTTGTTGTTGTTGTTGTTGTTGTTGTTGTTGTTTTGTTTGGTTTTTTTTTTTTGGTTTTTTTGTTTTGTTTTTTTTGTTTTGTTTGTTTTTTGTTTTTGTTTTTGTTTTGTTTTGTTTTGTTTTTATTTATATACGTGCTAATTTTTGTCTTCAGGTGCAGTTTATGCCCCATAAAAATATCTTGTTTATCACCACTTAAAAAAAATTTGGGGCGGGAGGGAGGATTTTATTTTTATTGTTGTAGCCATGATTTATTCAAATAATTGATGAAGAGCCTTGCTCTCGTGCTCTCTGAGCCCTATCCAGGGCTTTATGATGCGTGATCCACGCTTGATTTGAAGAACCAAGAAAATCTATAACTTAGTCTTTACCCTCCTCAATGCCGTAATTGTTTCACATAAACTGTGATTTGAAGCACCAAGAAAATCTATTGTTTAGTCTTTATCCCTACTCCTCAATGCCGTGACCGTTTCACATGAATTGTGCGACACGAACCCAAACTAACCATGTTTCCTAACATTTACCTTCTCGATGTTTTACCTGGTCACTTAAACTGTCAGACATGTTGCAAAGTTAACAATATGTCCAAGCAGTAGCAGTCACTTTCCTCAATGCGGCAGTTGTTTCACTTCAACTGCATTTGCGATACGAATCAAAACTAACATTATTGTTTCCAAATATGTATGTTCGCTGTGTTTTTACGTAATCACTTAAACAGCTGAACATGTACCAAATTTAACAATATTTCACAACAGGTAATTTCCTCAATGCGGCAGTTGTCTCCCTTCAACTATGCGATACGAAACAAAGCAAGCAATATTTCCTAACATTTACTGTCCTCAATACCTCATACTCTCTTTCACTTCAAATGTGTGACACGTAGCAAAAGCTAACAATATTTCCGAACAATTATTTTATTGAAATCTACCACTTAAACTGCCAGCCAGTTACCAAAACTAACAAAAATTCCTTACTTCCTACGTCATCAAATGTTAGAAATTAATGTTAGATTTTAGTAAGCGATCCAAACAAGGAGTTTGACCGTTTTATACAGAGGAATGAAGATGTTTAGAATTATGAAAATTACGGGCATTTGAAATTTTAAATCTTGAATATCTTCAAAAGTATAATAGATAGAGATGTCTTTCCAACTTCTACTAGGGGTTTAATGACCAGTGTGCATCTAATGAATTTAAAACCAAAGTTGTAGCAATTTGAATTATGCCAATTAGCAGCATTAGAAATTTTAAAACGTGAATATCTTCAAAACTATTATAGATAGAGATGTCATTTTAACCTCTAAAAGGGGGTTATTGACCATTGCACATGTAATAAATCTAAAGCAAAAGTTGTAGCCATTTAAATTATGCTTATTAGCAGCATTTGAAATTTTAAAACTTGAATATCCTCAAAACTATTATAGATAGAGAAGTCATTTCAACTTCTACTTGGGGGTTGTTGACCATTGCGCATGTAATGAATCTAAAACAAAAGTTGTAGCAATTTAGATTATGCTAATGAGCAGTATTTCAAATTTTCAATCTTGAATATGTTTAACACTATAATAGATAGAGATGTCATTCCAACTTCTACTTGGGGTTGTTGACCATTGCACACCTAATGAATTAAAAACAAAAGTTGTAGCGATTTAAATCATGCTAAATAGCACCATTATAAATTTTAAATCTTGAATAACTTAAAAGCTATAATGGATAGAGATACCATTCCAACTTCTACTCCTGTGTTATGGACTAGTTGTACATTGCCATACCAATATGCTTTGAAGACACACACTGATTTGGTATGCAGCAAATCATCTTTCCTGGTGCTTTGTTTTTGTTTTCACATTTTTATTCCTCATATGTACATATGACTGATGAGTCAGGAATAACTCTTTTTCTGCCAATAAAATTATGCTTAGTACTATAAATCACAGAACTGGAGCATCCAATGGACCACAAACAAAAGTTGTGGAATTTTAATTAATGCCATTTAGGGGCACTTGAAAAATTTGAATGTTGACCATATATCGTCAAAAGTTAGATACAGAGGTACAACTCCACCTTGCCGCGAGATGGCGGTGTACGTCCGTTTCTAATCAACGCAGCAAACAAATGCATGTCACTCACAAGTGCGTCAACATGGTAAGTCCTTTAAATCATTAATCTTACTGCAAAATAGTTTAAAATTGAAAGAGTTTGACCATTTACAGTCTTTTAATATTTTAGGGGGATAAAAATACTCTGGAAACCAATGTTCTTTGGAAAAAAGTGATGTTTAGCAGAAGTTCCATGTTTTATCGCCCAGCGTCAGGCCCAGCTGTCATTGAGTGAGATTGAGAACATGGTCATGGACTGATGGAGGAATACTATCCCTATAGTCCTGCTGTCACTGAGAACATGGAGAAATTATTCCTCCATGTTGAGAACTCCTGAAATTCCACAGGCCTGGCCAACATTCATTGCTGCTATTCATTGCAGCAGGGAGCTGCTATAGCATGTCCCTGCTTCAATCAAGGAAAAGGCTGCCCTGGCAGACTGGTAAACAGTGGTACAGTCTGCGTGCGTGCGGTCCTGGCTTGGTTGAAGCAATGAATATTGGCCAGGCTGGAGGAATATCGCCGTTCAGTAACTTTTAAAGTTACTGAACGCCTTTATTCCTCCAGCCTGGCCAACATCAAAAGTACACTGGAAGTATTAGTGTTGATATATATATGAAAATTTCATACCATATGATGGGTAGATGTGCCTGATTAATGACATGTAGTGAGTCAATTACCATTTTTATATTATACCAGCCAGCTGGATTCGATCAATAATGTACAGGAGTCAGGATATCTTTGGCCAAAATGAAGTAATTACAATCAATTGTAAAGGTGTTGTACAAAATTGGCAGTTTTAAATGAAGGAAAAAAAAAACTGTAAACAAATATAGGTTGGGGAGACACACATAAAAAAGTCATATAAAGATCTTGTGCTAGCATGCCATGTGTACCATTCCATATACATGTACATGTTTTATAATTACAAATGACTAAAGTGCTTCTGAGGCCTTGATACATGTATGGGCTGGTGAGCCTCTCAGACAATTGTTTATTAAGGAAGATATGCTTAATCCAAAGTGATCATGAATGTAAGGAAATCAGCGAACATTTTATTTGTGTAATACATATATTGTGTAGATGGATGGATCGATGGATAGACAGACAGACAGACAGCATACCTGTAACTTAGTATCATTCTGGCTCCTGGCAGGTGAAATAGACTGAGGACCCCTCTTTCTTCTCTGAAACTGTCAACCAGATTGACTTCAAACTTGGGGGTAATGTACATTAGGTGGGTTTCTACCGAGTTTGCTCAAATGGTCCAGTGAATTTTTGGATTTTTATGAATTTGTTTTGTTCTTTTTTAGGGCAAATCTTTAAAAAAAATCTTCTATGAAACCACTCACCCAATTGCTTTGATATGACACAGTAACATTCCTTGTTCTTAATTTGTTTACCAGGTGCACTGCAATTTTTAGCTGAGCTGACTTGCTATTCAGACTAAGCTTTTAGGAGGCTCAGTCGTCCATCTTAGAAATGCTTCTAAATGCCATATACGCTCAGCTAAAGCTTAACACACATCTATTCAGTTGCAACCTTGATTTTGTGGGAAAAGCCTAGGTCAGCTAAGCACACACTGCTCACACAGCCCTCTAGTTGCTATTTTCAACTTCTTTTCCAGAATCATTATCAGATTAAGCTCAAACTTGATGGATATATTCTTGTGGAAGGGTACAAAAATAAGTTGTTCACTAGGTGGCACTGCTGTGGATTTCAGATTTTGAACATTTTTTACAATTTGTGTACTTATTGGTCAATGCATCTTCCCTGCTGATTACTATGTAAGTCAATGTGCATTCTAATGCTAATTCACTTTTTCAACTTCTCACTTTTGACAAAGCAAGTGATAACATTGCACTTACTTGCAAGACATACTATATTAACTACATACTGCAAGAATTCAATAGTGAAACTTATCAGCAAGCAGAATCTACTGAAGCAATTATTGAAAAACAAGTAGACAAGAACAAAGTTTTGAAATGTGTTATACCAAATGAACACAGGAAATTACCGATCATCTATGCAGTTGTCAAAATGCACAAGAGACCTGTCAAATTTAGGTATATTATCGCAGCAAAGAAGTGCGTTTCAAAACAAGTTGTTAAGATACTAACTAAAGTTCTGAAACTTGTCCAAAAATCCCATTCTTATTATTGTGAAAGAGTTCATACATACACAAGAGTGAATAGGATGTGGATCACTGCAAGTACCACTGATATCTTAAAGGACATAGATAAGATCAACAAGAAGGAAGGTGCCAAATCTATCCAAACCTTTGAATTTTCAACATTGTAAACAAAGATCGACTTAACAGACCTGAATTTCAATGTTGGACAAGGCATTCAAAGGAGGAACATGTCAATACACTAAAGTTTCCAACACTAATGCAAGATTTGACAAAGGAAAGGATAACAGAAAGTGTTACACCAAAGAAGAATGTTCTGATTTGATAAAATGTATTATTAAAAATGCATACTTTATCTTTGGCATTAAAGTATTTCGACAAATAGTTGGAATACCCATGGGAACTGATCCAGCGCCTCATATTGCCAATTTACATCAATATTATTACGAATCCAAATAGATGGAACAATTGGCAAAAACCAACTACACCACTACAATAAGATTCTATTCACATACTAGAAGATTCATCAATGATCTATGTACTCTCAACAACAAGGATGAGATCAAGAAACATTGGAATGAAATTTACCCAAAAGAACTCATTTTGAGTAAAGAAAATGAGAGTGACAATAAGGCAACTTTCCTTGATCTTGAAATAGGGATTGACAACAAATGGCATGTGAGAAAGAATTTTGACAAACAAGAACAATTCAAATTTAACATAGTTTCATATCCTGATATCACTGGAAACATTCCAGAGAACCTAGCCTATGGTGTAGTCATTGGACAGGTTTTAGACATAACAGAAACACATTGATCACAAATAAGTGAATTTGTAAGGAGAATAAGAAAATTGATGAAAAAACTATGCCACAAAACCTATGACACCAAAAAGCAATATAAAACTCGGTTGAAGTGTTTCCACAGATATGGAACAATACTGACAAAATACAACACTCATTCCGAGACACTGATAGATTATATATTAATCTATAGATTTAGGTATGTAGGGCTAACATAGAAGTGGTGGTAGGGCGATAGTTGATATACCATAAAGTTAACTTGAACCCACCTAGAGATTTTCTCTCATCTGTCTTCAGTCAGAAACCATCATTCATTGTTGTTCGTCCTATTTCATTACTTGGGTGTAGAGTTGATCATTGTTCGTACATAAGCGTTACATACTTGAGATGTTTGTCTATCCGATGTTAGAATTTTTACATTTTCGACTCTTTCTCAAAAACCAATGCGTAGTTCTTATTGTGGCCACCAGGTTTCACTGTAGTTTAAAAAAAAAAAAATATGAATCATACATTAAACTCTGGAACCACTGTACATGTAGATAGCTATACAGAATACAGTGCATTTGTTGCAGTAATGTAAAGTAACACATATTCCAGTCAGTAGAGCATAGGAACATCATGATCCTCTTGTTTCTTAATGTTCTTATTTTTCATGTCTTATACTGGCACAACATCATTACATGGACCAGTGCACTGCCTGCCTTAAATTTCCTCTGCTATCTTGGTTTCAAAAACAAATAAGTTCTTAGTATCTTATTTAGGCCTAATTTGTTTTTGTTGTAGGTATGGCAGCAACCATCATTACAATGCCAATGTAACATTACGCCTGTAGATGTGGCATTATCATGGTAGTGGAGACTACACGCCAAATGTTTTCAGGGTGAAGGTGACCTTGACCTTGTATCAGAATGTCATACAGGGGGTCAAGGCAACCGCCTGGAACAGGCCAGTCAAGAAGGACTCCTGTAAGTACAAAAGTGTGTTTTACTCAGAAACACATGTTCACTGAAAAGTGCCTCATTTTAGGGTATTTTCAGCATATTTGTTATGGCTAAATTCAGTCTGCATATTTAGATATTCCCTAGGATTGAAGAGCTCTGAGTTTTGAAAACTCATGTTTTGTTGAAATTGTGAATATCTCAGCTTTTGAAAAAAAGTACAAGAAAAAGAAAACAAACCACCCCCTCCTCCAAAATGTAAACGTGTCAAAACAAAGCAAGTCAAAGGGCAATAATCATGGTAATGTATCATGTTATTAGATAAATAATTGTAAAATAATTTGAATGTTTTATTTTACAGTCTCATATTTTCAGACCTTAAACATGGAATAACAAATGATGGGGCACTTTAAAGTTTATGGTCTTCTGAAAACATGTGAATGGCTCTTTCGTGTGTTTTTCATTGCATATTATAAACTTTAAGGTCAAGTGGGGTGTAACTTTCTATAAAGGTGGGTTGAGATGTGTGAAAAATGATATCCAGTGAAATTTCTCAAAATTTTGAGTTTTAAAGGTTGATTTTGAGGCATTAAAATAAGCCAACTTGACAATCCATAACGTATAAGTGTGATCTTTGAGGACCAAGAGGTCATTGGCTCTGGCGTGAAACAGCTGCTGACATCACAAAAGCAATCCATCTCCCAGCCAGGGCGGAAACAGGAATGCATTATTGCATTGGACATGGCAAGACAAAGAAAACTTGAGTGATGATGATGATGATGATGATGATGATGATGATGATGATGATGGTGATGGTGATGGTGATGATGATGATGATGATGATGATGATGATGATGATGATGATGATGATGATGATGATGATGATGATGATGATGATGATGATGATGATGATGATGATGATGATGATGATGATGGTAGCTTGGACTTGTTCTACACGTTTTTTTAAAAGGATGAGCAAGTGTCAATGGAAGGGGACATTATTACAGCAGAACAGCAGAAAATGGAGATACCAGTGCAAATCACTTGCATTCAAGGAACAAGGCCAAGGTGATGCCAGTAACACAACAACCCAAGGAATGGGCCTTCACATGGGTCCAAAAACTTATGTTTTTTTCCCAGTTTTTATATTTTTCTGTCACTTCACTTTTTGTAAGACAATGTTGTTCCACTTTACTTTTCGTGCTTTACTTCACATTTTATAAGCAGTTCTGCTGACGCAGTGTTTCTGTTAAGCCCCAGATGGGGGTATAAAATTTTAAAGGGTCACAGGGTTTGTTTAATTACATGTGAAATTGGTGAAAATCTGGTCTTTCTCCCCTAATGCTGACAAAGAAATTTCCCTATAAAAGGGGTTATCTTCAAGATGGTCATTTCAAAATTTATCATGTGTAGATACTTGACACACCGGATCATAATGTTTATGCAGAGACAGTAAGACTGGCCCTGAGCTGATGGCACTTTGTGATCATCAGTTAATTGTTTCCATTTAATATTGTACGACAACTGAAAATTTTTATTATAACTTTTTCACTGCACTTTATTTCTTTTTTGCGCAGGAAATGTATTTTGATATTCACATTTTATAACTTAAATGCTTCATTTCTTGCAGTATTATAAGTTTATTGATTCATCTCCTGTCTTGTAAAATGCCATCTTGGGATTTTATACCTTTTCAATCATGTTTTGCATTGTGTTTTTCACTGATGTAGAGGGGTTCTGTCAATAGATATTTGCCTTCATTATAATCTAAATATTGGCCCATCTTTGACCATGTTTTGGTATGTTCACCACTTGGACTTCTATGACATTCTGAGATTTGGTTGTGTGCAATAGCAATCTGAACATGGGCCTGGTTAGATGCCTGGTTCCACCAAAGAGTAAGCACCAGGGCTTGTTCCATGGTCCCACAACTTACAGAACTATATGAAGTTCTACGTCTTTCACAATGTAAACTGCAGATGAGTCTTCTGACCTTGACAGTTGTTTAATTATGAGACATGGCCATATCTCACAAACAAGCATGCAACAGTCTGTGATACCTGTCCCTCAGTCAAAGTAACTGACATCAAAGACATGCCGGTTGCCCCCCCCCCCCCCCCCAAGTGGAAAGTCATTAATGAAGTCATAAAATGCTAATTCACTGTAATCTGCAATGGGAGTAGCACCACCTACTGTCTGTCAGGCATGTACATATACTGTCCAGTGGCTGTATACATATTATTTGCACCTGTAATTGCTGGTTATTTTTGATAGTTCCCGTTATTTTCAGTGGAGACTGCATATGAAACGATCATTTTCATAAAGTTCCGCCTGTCAGTTACATCACAAAGTAACATAAGGTACAATGTATCACAATATCCAAGGGGACACGTCGGTAAAACTCATCATCATAGTGAGGCTAATGATCCCTTCATTGCCTCCACTTCCATTGCCTCCTGAACCGACCAAGCTCCATGATCAGTCTTGTCAGTGCAGCCAGAGGACACACAGAGATAGGTCTGTTTAGCAGGCAACCACTACAATGACTATTAGCTGCACACGGAATCTTACCGAGTTATATATGTATAGAAGCTAGAAGATCATGTAGGTGTAAACAAACTGTGGGTTTTTAATTAATTGATGTATGTATGTTATTTATTTGTTTACTGATTTTATATGTATATATATGTATATATATAATTTTTGTTTTGACATCTTACAAGAGATGTAACATGTCAATTGGCTTGAATCAAAGTCTGACCCCACAAAATGTTCACCACACAGTACAGTCCTCTTGCTGGGTCCATCCCACTTTACAAGATGAGTATGCACCACACAAATCCATGCATAGTGATGGCAAAGGTTGTCTGTCTTCCTTTGGAAATTGGGAAAGATCAAATCATAGCAACCATTACTTTCAACACACACACACACATATATAATTCGCCATTTTTTTTTTTTTTTTTAAAAAGTGGGGGATTGAAGTTTAATACAAGCCCATTAATGGTACTAATGTCAGCAAATTTTATTTGTTACTGACTTCAGTGCAAATTTGGAAGCAGAGAGAGAGAGAGAGAGAGAGAGAGAGAGAGAGAGAGAGAGAGAGAGAGAGAGAGAGAGAGAGAGAGAGAGAGAGAGAGAGAGAGAGAGAGAGAGAGAGAGAGAGAGCAAACAAATTAACATTCTTGCCTTTGATTTTATCCCGCAAATGTGTTGCAGACCTATAACCACCATAAATACTGCTAAAATCAATATCAGCCAGTACTTTATTTTACATGTGAAATGTTACAGGAAGTCCCTTGGTATTTGTGTCAGTTTTGGCATAAATCATTGCTTTTTGCCTAGATTTGGTACATGTAGTTTTTAGAGCATGGAGATTTCTGATGCATTTGTTTGCTAGAGTATAGTGACATGGTGAATTGTTCTAATTTGTTTCCACAGAAAGCATCCTATCGCCCGTCAAATACAGCTCAGTCAAACAGACCTAGTTACAGCCAACCCAGAGAGAGTCTCCCTAGCCGTCAAACAGAACAAGATAATGCAAGCCTTTACTCAGAGGTAAGAATATGTTGACATGTATGCTTTCATGCAAAATATTGATGTGAAGTGGTAATGTTAACTGTTGGTGATCAAGAGAAGCCAGACTCATCTGAATTCCCACAGATTCCAGATTCAAATTTCTCATAGAAAGGCCTTTCATTCAAGTTACTGTATCAACATGTCTGTATTTGTAGCTAAAAGAATGGTCCAGAACCACAGCTTTCCTCAGCACATTTTGAGAGCATAGTGCACAATACATGCCAAGGAATTCTGTTGACTGATTAGTCTAACATAAAACTGAAAGGATAAAAAGGGAAAAATGATCAGATGATGCATTGAATTGCTGATCATTGTTGATCAGTTTGACCAAGGAATTATTACTAAGCTTCAGCTCGACTATTTCTTATTTATTTACAGTTGTTGATATCACCACATGTACTTGTAATTATAAGCTACTGACTGCTGTATTTATTGCATGACATGCAGGCATCTTGTGTATTGCCCACTTTTGACAGACGATAATAACGTCAAACTGTATCATCCAGGGTAACAATAAGACATTTCTAGACTGACTCTTGGGAAGGACAGTTTGGAAGTAGACAGTCATGTGGATTTAAAAACGAGAAATGTGGACACTTTTTACTGGTGATTTCTTTCATACAAAGGCTAGCAATGTCTGAGAATACCAAAAATGTATTGTACATGCTTTGAACACAGAACTTTTAGCAATTTTTTTTTTTTGGTTTGTGTTCTGCTCCAAACCACAGTTGCCAGTTGAACACTGTACATGTAGTTTTCTGTTTGTAGGGCCAAGCCAGTACAATCATTCCACGTGATGTGTACCAGCCGTCCAATGACGCTGCGGTCACAGCAGCCATCACTCGCATCAACAGCTATCTCCAGGACACTGAGGTGGAGGAGTCATTCAATGGCCTCTGCAAGGTGCTCCTGTCCATGGCAGAACTGCCCTATAATCCATACCCAGGCTTTGCACGCAGACTCAAGCAGAAAGCTGAGAGGTATTTTTGAGCACCAAAATAAGATTGGGGGGGGGGGGGGGACAGCTGAGAGCTCAGTTGGTAGTAATGTTGGTTGATTTCATTGCCAAAAATGTCTGAGAATTGTAAGCCAAATGCAGAGCCTCCAAGTCTCCTGCCTCGGCTCCCGCTTTTTCATACTGTTTTACAAAGTTTTCCGCTCTTCCGCTTTTTATAAAATGTCTCCTGCTTTTTGTTAAATTAAAAAAAATAGCATTGTTCCATCGGTGGCTGTAAAGTTGTACTGTTTTGATGATAGTGCCTAAAATGGTTCAAAATTCAGGAAATGAAGGTGAACATTTCAAATTTTCCTGGAGGAACCTGCCCCTAGATCCCCCTAGCTATGCTTCATGCCTTCGGTGCTCACCCTCCCTCTTTCCAATACCTGCCGGAGGGAGATCTCACACTTTTAACATAGACTAGGTTGGAGGCTCGGCCAATGACATCCAAATTTCAAAGGAACACTTAAAAGGGTAACCCAAGATCTTACTCCATTCAACAGGTAGCCGGCTAATCAGGTTTCCCAATTTTTAGACAGATTTTTGGTCAAGGCATGTGATTATCATCAAGAGTATGTGGATTGTTAATATTGTGTAGGGATACTGATATAGATTCCTGTAGATGTACTTTCCTCAAAATCCATTGGTCAGATTTTCTGCTAAAAAGGGAGACGATATATCATGGCTGGGTTATTGTATTTGTATCCTGGTGTAGTTAAAAAGTCAGCTCGGCAAAGGCTGTTTTCCAAACCTTTTTTTCTTTATTATTAACATGTACTTCTTTTGGAAGCAAGAAAATTACAAGTAAATAACATTTAGGGGTACTCACAAACCGAAAGAAGTACATGTAGAAGCCTAACTACAAAACTAGGCCCTTCTGTCCTGTCTTGTGACCAGATATTTTTCACTTTTCAGGTTCCATGTCTTCAGCAAAAGTGATGAAGAGATCATGACATTTATAAGTAGGTGAAATTACTTGAAATAAAAGGTGAAGAACTGGTTGACAATCAGATGTAGTTATGGCAATTTCAACAAACCGATGTGTGCTGTGCATAATTTATGACTTAAACTTTGTGAATCTACATTTACACGTGCTTTTAAATTAGTGAAAATTTACATTCAAAGCATCCTTGTAAATTGTTTATCATTTTGTAAAGATTCTGTGCCATTTGGAAGTGAAGTGAAGCCTGTCTACAGAGGCCACCCCTGGGGATGACCAAACTTTGGGCTCTCAAAATGGAGGGTCTCTCAATGGAGTTACCAATAATGAGAAAATTACTGAATAAAGCATCTCAAAAAGGTGTTTTCTCAAGGCAAGAGAGCTGCCTTGGGAGAGCTCTGTCAAGACAGGGACCACTGTGAGATGATAAAGGCCTCAGACTGCAGCTTGAGCTTTGTCTGGCAAGTGAAACCCTTAATTGTTACTGGTTCCAGTTTCGCTTCAGCCACTATCGGAAATTTCCTCCCTCTCTCCCTCTCAACCAATCCCTCCCCCCCCCCCCACACACACATGTTCCCATGTAAAATATCCCAAAGGATGATTTTAATCCTTTTAATGTAGATTCACCAACTCATAGCAGTGGTCTGGCTTACCTAGTGAAAGCTGCCAATCATGATGTCTGGGGCTTAAGGTCCCTTCTGCCTGCCACAGAGCCACAGATCTTAATGCAATATGATTGGCTGCTGCAGGATGTCACACCCACAAGGGAGGGGCTTGATGCAGAGGAGGGCTATTCTGTAAGTATTGTGATTTGTATGTCTTGGCTCTAAAGGGGAGGAGGGAAAGCATAGTGTTTTTGAGTTATGTTTGTCTTGCTTAAACATGAAATCTCAAATATGTCAGGACAGTTGCATCTCAAATTTAGCACAATTGTACCTCATCAGGGTAAGATGAACTGATTAGATTAGAATCTTATCATTCAATTTATCGTCAATCCAAATACTAAGAAATTTACAACATCTAATTATTTTTCTTTCATTTCCATTATATGATTGTATAATTTGTTCGCATTATATTATATCTGCCATCTGATGTTATTTATATGCGTCTTACAGTGTCAACTGTCCACGTAGAGATTCCACAAGCTCTACTCACTTTCTTTCTCCAACTTGAATATTATTGTGTAATACACATACTTGTGTACTATATCTGAATAAACTTAAACCCTAACTAAAACAAGCTTTGTGGGTCACTGTGACCTATTTAGTGGTCAGCATTCATCAACTTTTAAGAGTGTTCAGTTTTGTGACTGCTTTACTCTCAAAGTTATCCTTGTATCATACATAACAATACACCCATATTATAGTTCTGCACCTCACATGTTTATGTTATTGGTGTCTATGACCAGCTACAAAATTGAAAAGGTGGCTTTCCTCCTAACTTGAAAAAAAAATCTGCTTTTATCAAAATTGAGTTATGATGGTAGCTTGGGGTTAAAGACATTTTTCACTTATTCACACTTGATCTGTAAACATTGGAGGCCAAGGTCTTATAACCATTCCAATTATTTTTTTTTTTTTCATTTTGGTATAATTTCACTTAATTTTATCAAAACAAATTCTCAAATTAATGATGCTGCCCAAGAAGTACTGACATCATAATGTTGTTACTGTATCATTGAGTATCTGATATGTATCAATGTCCTTTATGAGGGTCATTGACCTCAATGGTGATCCACTTTGGCCAACAAGTTTTTGTTGAGACCTCATTCTATGACAACAAACTCAGTGGCATAATGCCTCATAAGTTCTCCTTGGTCTATGCACAGGTAGCAGTTACTGGAACTCTGACTGTCTGCTTTGTCCAGCATGTGTGATGATGGGCCTCTCTACCAGCCAAATATATTGCCTGGTATTCATAAAATGCCGTGATACTTTGTTCTGATTCATGTATCTTAACTTCATATGGCTACATGAATTGAACAGATTGAGAGGTCTGACACCATGTGGCAGATGCCTGTCTGTGATGAAGAGCATTCCTGTTTCCTCTTGTTTAATTTCTCAGTGATGAGACACTGGACCAGTTCTGTTAATTTTCAAGGGTTGAACGAATTAATTTGGGTCATTAACGTACGACAAAATGGTATCAGAAGGCTTTGAGACCAACTTAAGTGGTGCCCTGTGCCTTGTGTCTGTCATTCTGTAACATTCAATCAAGTGATGCAAGTTCAGTCAAAATGCATCTTAGCATGCATACTTATAAAGCTTTCTAGTCAAAGTTGTTTCAATCTGCCAATGGAAAGTGGAACCGTGGTATTAAGACCACCTACAGTTACACTTGAAAGTTGTCTTTATTCTGAAAGTGATGGCACACAAATTTACAATAAAAGGAAAACACATGGTTACCACAAGCCTGGTCTTATTTATGAGGTGGTCTTATTACTGAGGTGGTCTTTTTGTGGGCTTCCACTGTGTATAGTTTTCATAGATGGTCAGCTGACCAGTACATTTTCAATGCTACTGGTACATTTTTAGCCCTTGGCCCCTTAAAGTGGCTGAATGTAGTTATGTCAAATGCTTTTATGTTTTTGACTAATTTCAACAGAAAAGAGTACCAATTTGATTGGGAATTTTAGATGAGACCGTAAAATGTCCCAGATCAACAGCTTTCCTTGGCTTGGGCCAACCCCAGTCAAGGAAAGCTGTTGACTCATCAAACTCTTTCTGAATTGAAGGCAGAAAGAGTTGAGCTAACATTTTACAGTGGTTCAGTGTGTAATGTACAGTTCTAGTAGGCAGGCAGATGATCACCATATTTTATTTGTTAATTGACACGTTAATGGTTTCCGTGGTAACAGAATCAAGTGACTTTGGCCTTGGTAGGCCCATCAATTTTCCATGGCACTTTCTACGACCAACCTGCCTCACTTACCATCAGACTGGAGTATCTCGTGTCTGGTTTTGATGTCACTAAGGTACAGTTTTTCTGTTGTTGTGGACACATTTTAATTATTGTACAAATCTGTCCCTCTATGCAAGGGCATTACACATAAGATAAGAGAAATATTTGTTTTTTAATCTGTTAAGTACACATATTTGTAAGATATGCATTAACATGATATTATTATTCATTTATAGGGCGTTACCTACACAGTAACACCATAACAGATGGCATAAATGGTGAGGTGGTGGGCTGCAAATGACATTTGCACCCATTTTGCAGGCATAAATGGCAAGGTTGATTAAATATAGGGCCTATATTTACATTATAATATGCATTAAATAATAATTGACTTGGAAAATACTACAAATGAAAAATAATAGTAATATTGTTTGTATTTGTGTCATTGGGATCATTGTACCGCCCTTCGTATTCGATTTGCAGCCCTCCAGTGATCATTTGCACCCTTCGCTTCGCGTTGAGTGCAAATGATCACTGCTGGGCAGCAAATCAAATACCGGGGGCTTCAAATGATCCCAATACCCGCAAGACAAACATTATTGTTATATTTCTACATAATAATATTATAGATTTCAGAATTATACAATTTTTGGGATCACTTACATATACCATATCAGGTAATATACATGTCACTTGTAGTTTTTTCTTCTTCTTTTTTTTTTTCAAATTATTTCTTTTTTATACACAAGGAGTTGAATTGATTTATACTTTAAAAAGTTTTACGGTGACATACCTTGCAATGTGAGGAAATTATCATGTAACAGGCTTTGCATTATTAGAAAAGCAACATTATTGCCCACACTTCCCTCCAGACACAGGGGAGCTGTGGATCAGTCACACACACAAAATATTTGACAGTGAGTTCACATGAATTTTAATTTGGGAGAGCTATCAACGGCTGAAGTGTTTTCCTCATGGCAAGGCTTGTTGACGATTTGTGTTCAAAACATTATGTGCACAGAATTTGATCAATTATGATCTTGCAGGGTGTGTCCACATTTGTACAGAGTGTACTTTATGACATCAAGTACATGGACTCCTATGGTACTCATATAGTTCTAGGTGAGCACATATTGCATGAATGATCATTTGTGACTACAGCCCCCGTCAAACCCACCTTAACCCTTTCCCCCTTGAATTAAGACTGAGTCAACAGCTTTCCTTGGCATTGGTTGGGCACTGACCATACCAAGGAAAGCTGTTGACCTGGGGCATGTGATCTCATGTACATTTCTCAGTCAATTTTTTTTTTTTTCATAACTGTTGAAATTAGTTGAAAACGCTGAAGCAGACGACATTTGACCACCAGCCGGTTTTGGCCGGTTTAAGGGGGAAAGGGTTAAAGGATACATCTTCAAAGTGAACACCTATCAGAGATGGGACACTGTAAAATCTGTGAATTTCTCCAGCGTAATAACCCTTGTTAAGAGAGCCACCTACATGTATATAATATGGACAGTGGACAGTGATTTTAGGTGTGTTGTAGCCAAGAAACATATGCAAGTACACATTGAGTAGTGACATGCTTTTCTGAAAACATGTACCTGCTTCTTGAATTTGACTTTGTTGCTTTTCTCCCTCGTCAATTGTCAGATGGTTTTTTAGCTCTGCTAACCAAAGATCACAGAGCTAATAGCATCACTCATGTCTGTCCGTCCATCCGTAAACTTTTGACTTGTGAGTGCAATAACTTAAAAAGTTTTGATCTTAGTCCAATATAATTTTCAGGGCTTATAGGGTGTATGAAAATCTAGGTTCCTATTTATATTGGTGGCACCACCTACAGTATTACATGTATGTAATATAGGGGTCAAAATATGAAAATCTTGTGAACACTCTAGAATCTTTAATTTATGGCGGATCTTCACCAAATTTGGTGGGATTGTAGGGGAGGTCAAAGTCTAAGTTGCTAATGATACTAGTGGCACCTCTTTGACAGAAATTATGAGGCAAAATGTGTTTTAAGATGTAAAATTCCATATTTGAAAAAGTAATTGGATTAGACGTGCCAAATTTGTATTATGTATAGACCATGGCCAAAGGTAGAATGTTATTTAATATCAGTGACCTTGACTTATTTTTGTGAGGTCACCATGCCTGTAAAATTGAAAAGGTGATTTTGTAATGATAGAGTGCAGCTTGGACATCAATGGTAAACTGAATTGAGCTTCCAGATCAAAATTGCACTTGATTACATAATACATAAAACTGCACTTGATGACCGACTTTTTGGGTCACTGTGAGCCAGTAATTATGGAGTTTTGTGCTTGTCCCAATTTGGTGCTTGTCCCAGTTTATTGCTTTTTGTCAGTATAACTTGAAAAGTTGCAAAAATATTCATCACAGGAGTTTTACTAATAAACTATGATTACATGTGGAGTGAAGTGCCATCTGGTGGACAGTTTTTACGTTAAATGTACATAAGCTTTATATGTTCAGAAGCCATGTGAGGACTCACAAGTTTTAAATGAACAGGTGCAATATAGCTGTGATGCCAGCAGAGCGTTAGGCCCATGGGCCTCTTGTTCCCTGAATGTTGGCAACCCTGTTGGCTGGACATGAAAGGTTGACCAGAATCTGTGTCAACATCCAGGCTCCACTCCACTTTAGAGAGCATTCAAGACAGTGGAGAAACACCGAAGACAATGCTCATTTTGACTTTTGCCATACTCATCTTAAGTACTACTATAATTTCCTGACTTTCGTCATACTTATCTTTAAGTACTATCATAATGTAATGGCTTTTGCCACATTCATCTTAAGTACTGTTATGATGTCATGGCTTTTGCCATACTTATCTTAAGTATTATTATGATGTTATGAGTGTTGCCATACTCATCTTAAGTACTTTTATAACATCATACTCATCTTAAGTATTATTATGATGTCATGACTTTTGCTATACTCATCTTAAGTACTGTTATGATGTCATGACTGTTGCCCTACTCATCATAAGTACTGTTATGATGGTGTTACATGATGTGATTAACATTAAGAGAGTTAATGTTTTACAATCTACATGCAGGAGTCCAAGTTCCAAGGGCAGACCCAGATGAACCAGATGTGTGGGAGCATAAATTTTGGACTATGGACTCGTTACATGACAGAAAGGTACAGAGAAAACGCACTCTGAAACATACCTAAAATTTGTAGTCATGTACATGAAGTTCCAGTGTACCATGAGCTTTACATGAGTACCTCCTATTGTCAACATTATCACAAGAACTAACTGTAATGTCACTCTTACTGTGTATTATTGCTACAAAAATGTAAGGAAGTATTTGACATCATGTAATGGCCATAGAATATGATCTACATGTAGGTACAGGCTTGCCTACCATATGTATCCTTGTTGAGCTGACTGTAGGAGCGCACATGTACATGTGAGGATGTACATGTAGAATTCACATGATATCATTTTAATATATGCTTTTGGAATGGAGAAGAGAGGACTCAAAAGAGCACTCTTTGTATACCCACAATAATGATGACGATTGTGAGTGACCTCTTTTTCATTCTAAGGAGGACAGGAAGACTAAGGTGTATTATTTTAGAGGGGCATAGCTAGACTACTTTAACCATTTTGTGCTCAAATTGCCTAAAAACGCCTAAATGTAAATTGTCGTGTGCCTTGACATTTTTACTTAAATTTCTTGTTACTGGAAACATTTTTGGTGAGATTTGTATGCAAGACCATTCATGATGGCATGCCCTAGGTCAATAGCTTTTCTTGGCACAGGTTAGATGTAATGCACCCAATCTGTGCCAAGGAAACCTGTTAACTCAGTCATACTGTGACTAGGAACGGGTTAAAAGGGAAGCGGTACTGCACATGTATGTCGTGACTGTTTCCTACTCAGATATAAATTGTCAATTACCTTAATGTTCTAACATAAACTGCATGCTAATAGAGACAATTTTTGCTTAACTCACTCAACCCTGATAGAAGACCGAGTCGACAGCTTTCCTTGGCATGCTCTGGGTGCATTGCGCCCAGAGCATGCCAAGGAAAGCTGCTGGCCATGGGCATATAATTTGGAATGATCTTCCATGCAAGTTTCATTCCAAAATTTTGAAAAATAGGGTGAGATGAGTTAAAATTATAGATAAGACCCGCGATGATGGTCAACAGCATTCCTTAACATGGGTTGGGTACATTGCACCCTAACCGTGCCAAAGGATAACTTTTGACACAAGGTTATTCTGACTGGGGATGGTCAAGTGTTCTAATCTTGAAATATAAACACTTTTATTTCACACATACCGGTAACAAATGTCATGCATCACTTTATGTAGAATGGTTCAGTTTGTCCACAGCAATGAGAACAGTTTTCATACAAAGCATAAAAAAAGTTTTGTTTGATTTTGATCCCACAGGAAGAATTCCAGAGGGCCATCACTGATGCTGTCCTTGGCAACAGAACCATTGGTGTTGAAGTAAGTGGTTAATAACCGTGGAGCTTTGATCATGTCTGGTTATACATGTAATGTTCCTGGCATGGGCTGTAGGATTGGATTATGCCCCATCCCATGTAGTGGGGGGGGGGGGGGGGGGTTAGATAAAGTAGTGGGCTGTGCCCCTGTGTCTGGCCATCCGTCTTTCTGAACTTCCTGTGGAAATAATTCTGTCCGGCCATATCTCTGTTGTTCTCCATGTGCTGACATTGCTTAAATCCTAAGTTCTACACCAGGAAAGTCTCAGTTATACCTCAGCAAGTGTACTATTACAGTCAACAGTCTCCACCTTTGTTTCTTATGGGGACCCCTTCAGCAATGAGCCACCATTGACAATTATAATTTCCTTTCAACCAATTGGGACATAAAAGGGAATCAGTGCAGGCAGCTAAACAGGGTCAAGATAAGTCAATTTTGTCCAAAAAAAAAAAAAAAATCAAGAAACAGAAAAATCTTCAAAGTGTGAAATAAAAGACTAGTCAGAATACTCAGCTGGAAAAGCACTCTCTGGAGTGCTGCAGATTGCTTGAATTTCACTGTACACTTATTTTGCTGATGGCACAAAACTGTGAAAAAAAACCCCACAGTGAAATAGTATTTTAACATTGTTTGAGCAGGAATTATGTCCAAAACAGTGAAATTAAAACTACAGTGAAATGTCAAAATTAAAAAAAACATGAAAATGTATACATGCAAAAATAAAGCAATTTACAGTAGCTTGGTGTCAACTGTGTCATATGGAAGAAAGGCTTGCCATCAGTACACATCACTGAAAGTGGTTCCTTTAAAGGCGCTTTGTCACAGCATGAACAGATGGAACACACATGAACTTTGAATCATGACTGCTTTCTAAGTTTTGCTCATAAAAACTGAAAACCTGTAGCAATCTCACTGTTATATTGTCGACTGAAAATTCTGGTGTCAGAGTGTTATATTTTGGATTAGTTTTGTTGGGAGAGCCATTCAAATACCAGTATCTTTGATGTTTGAATGGAATGCAATCTTAGTTTTAAAGGCTCATAACTCATCGATCATAACAACACCACAAAAAAAAAAAAAAAAAAAAATGTTTTCCAGGTTGTGTTTTTTCAGCATAATATGATATGTCAATATTTCCAAAATAATTTTTTCAAATGGAGCCGTTAAAAAAAGAAAAGTTGATGTGACTTTTCAGTGAAATTGAAAAGACAATTTTGTGTTATTGTTGTATAAAGACAAAAAGCGTGCATGTCGTTGAGACGATGCAAAGTACAGAAACCTCAGCTTTCAGGAAATATATAATACTTTGTACTGGTGTCCAGGAGGAATCCTTGTATGGTTGGGCAGTTTGTGAGCCTGTGTCATTACGTATCATGTTTTCTGAAGTGCATCAAGCAAACATAATGCCTCAAAGAGGCATACAAGATTCCCAATAAATAAATATCATTCCATGAACATTGGTATTAATTCCATCCTTGTATTGGTTATTTTTTCAGTGTGTGTTCAAAGTAGACCAGCGCATGGAGATATACAGAAAGGGCTTCAAGGAGTATGTTTTAAACTTCTTGCAAGTGGATGAGAGGCAGGACGAGGATAAGTGAGTTGACAGACTATATTGTCCCCTTTATAGTGCTCCTGACATCTAAAACATGTTAAACATGCCCCTTGCCTATTTTTCTGGCACAAAAGTTCTGAAATATTAGGAAAATTTTGTACATATATATACAGTGGTCCCTGTCTTGAGAGGTCACTCCAATGAGAGGCCACCTGGCTTGAAAGGTCACTTTTGGCAGGCCCCTGCTGCTATCTTTTCCATGTTACTGTACCTCTAATGAAAGGACACCTGTCTTGAGAGGCTACTTTGGGGCCTGCCTTTGGGGTGGCCTCTCAAGACAGGGTCTACTGTATATATTATGATCATTTTACCAGTTGATACAGCTAAAATATTTCCAGATTGAGGTCAACTTGGAACTCATTTCAATTTAATTTCCTAAGCTCCCTAGGCACTGAAAAGGAATAATGCAGTAGACATAATAAATACAAAAACAATTTTGTGTCGGTTATTTACACTATTTTAAATGGTCCTGTTCGTTTACATGTACATGTCTCTGCCTACCTTGTGACTATATTACCTGTTTGGCTCGCAAGATTTGATTGAATTTTCCAAACACAGTTTTGTTTTGTTTTTGCAGGTTGACCACATTTGCTGAGTTTCCACTGGGTAGCCTGCATGAGGGAGTGTTCTTGAAGAGACATCAGGCAGAGGCTTATCTTTCCACCTTCATGTCCAGGATTGACATTGTTGATTCAGACTTAGAGCAACTCCCACCAGGTGGTGCTCCAGTCAATAACTGGCCAACCTTTTAAATGCTACTGTCTTTTCTGAGGGTGTAGAGAGGTTTTCTATACTTGTGTACCGAGCATTTTTATTTAGGGTTATATTATCATGTGAGACACACATTTAAAAAATTCAAAGCCTCAGCAATGGGACGAATGTATAAATGGGTCATTGGCAGGAAACCTTGTTTTTGGTATTGTGTACTGGGGCAAAATTATCACATGTACCAGCATGCTAGGACCCCCTTACCCCCCCCCCCCCCCCCCCCCGAGCTCTTCACACTGCAGTTTGTTTAAATGATTTCATGTTAGAGACCAGATAAGGTGATAGTCACAGTTTTGTTTAAATGAACTTGAGTGCTGAGTAATTGTTTATAAATCAAGCTTAATTACTGACCACTGAAAGTGGTTGCACATGTGCCTGAATGATGTCAAACTGAATGCAAATTATGTAGAAAATCTGTTTCTTTATGTAAGTTTATTGCCTTTTAATGACCTGAAGCTTATTTTTTCACAGCAATTTTACAGGTGCATTCCATGTAGGTTAAAATATCTTGATCTATATTTTTCCAAAAAAAAAGTAATGTGGAAGTGATTAAGTTGATTCATTCAAGGTACCTGCTGTATGTGGCCACCCCTTCTGCCAAAAAAGTGGCCACATACAGCAGGTGACCTGTCACCACAGGTGAATTTTACAAGGAAATTGACTCCTATGTCTGAGCCCAGTGACCGCAGAAAGCAATGCGGCTGCTTATGGCAGTGGTTGCATAAAGCAGGTACCACAGTACATGTACAGGTGTTCCTTCCTTCATGCCAGAAAAAATACAACTAGTCACACTAGTGACCAAATACCAGCATTATAAACCACAGCAATATATATATATTACAGGTCCAACAGTGCTGCGTCCTCCATGTGGTTCTTAAGCCTAAAAGCTGCACGATCCAACCTCTGTACACTCTATGTTCAATCCAGTCACTGTTTATGTCTGAACCTGTGATTTGATTAATGGCTATTATCATGTTTGATGTGCATATTTAGAAAATTCAAGGCTTCCACGACCCAATGAATGTGTAAATGGGTCAACAGCTGGAAACCTTGCATATTGTGTAGCCTAAAAGATGTCTTTGAAACTAGATTGATGTGGTTGCAAGCAGTCCATAATAATGTGCATGTACAATGTGTGCGAAAACAGGAACAAAACAGCAGAAAATGAGACACAGGATCTGCAGTTGGATTTTCATGAAGAAAGTCAAATATGCACATACATTATTGTATAGATTTTTTTAGGATGAAACAGTGTTCAATGTCTTCTGCAATATATAGGCCTACAATGTTTGTTGCAACCTAGGAATATTGGATTTTAAAAATGATGTGGCTGGTAAGTGGCAGAAATAAAGGGGTTTTGTACTAGGCCACCAGGACCTCCCCCTATCCCATTATGCCCCAGGTACAGTTTTCACTCCTTCTTCCAAAACCCCCTTTTCCCAAGGCAGATTCTGACATATAGTAGGAAGTCGATTTAACAGATGCCAGTCTCCTAAAAAAAATTTTAAACAAAATGCATTTACATGTACTAATATTCAAGGATCAATTAATTAGTCAATGAATATAACAGGGTTTTTGGATGTCTCGCTTAAAATCTGTTAAATCTACTTTCCACACTAACACAGTAGTCCTCGGTTCCCTCCATGAGTACTTTTTTCATTACTTCTATGTTAGAAATACCTTTGTTATCAAGCAATTTTACTATAACATGACCACTCTACTCTGTGGACCCCACAACCAGTGTCACAAAGAGGGAGCACTTTCATAGCTTTTTCTTGCACTCTGCAGAGGGCTTCTCAAACCAGAGTCTGGCCACCATACTGGAGGAAGACCCCAGAGGTCAGAGTCGGCATTCTTTCCGAGCTGGCAGAAGAACCAGGGGTCAGCCCAACAGCCGTGACAGTAAACCTGCCAGGGTACAGACCGATGGCTTCCGTATGGGCAGCAGAGTGGGGCATGGACCCCATTCATGGCAGATTACAGCCCCTATAAGGTAAATTCCTTCAATACATAGAGGTATGTTGTGTCTCGAAAGTGCAAATTAAAATGTGCATGGGGGGAAGGGGGGGGGGATTATTCTGCAACACCCACTGAGAAAGTCAAGCCACCCAGACCTGTTGTACATGTACACTGGTATCTGCTGATAGCTTAAGATACTTTGCAGCTTAAAGACGTTTGGTACACCGCGATATGCGCAACCATTTATGGTCCAATGCCTCTGTACAGTTAGAGCTGGTATTTGTCGATACCTGCACTAGCTGCTGTTCGCTTTTCCTATTTTGCACAGTTCCATTTGAGAAATATGGATTGTTTACGAAGAGTGAAAAGGAAAAAGAATGGGCGGTATGTTAACAAATGCCAAAACAAAGGACTAAATGCTTTAAAACAAGACAGAATACGTCGAAACACGGCAGTGGTAGACCAAAACGCATGTACACAATCAGCAAACGCTGACCAAGCCACCATCGACAGTGCCACGCCCACCCCCCAAATGCCACATGCACATGTAAACACTGACAGTTATAACTGGGACGAAGGTCGTAGAATAGTGGAACTAAGTGTACTAGCGATAATCTTGTATGCGAGGAATGTAAAAAAAAAAAAAAACACTGTCCCTAAGAAGTACAGAATCAGAAAAACAATATGGCTTGGCCAGTGTACTTTACATTTCTTGTGAATGTGGTACAATAAACGTTGTCCCAACGGGGGGGAACCACAGTAGTACCCCAGCGTCAAAAGGTAGCACAGGCATAATTGATAATGTGCTGCCATTGTTACCATTCGACAAAGTATTAAGGCAACCATAATTTTGATATTCCTATTTTTACCTCTTTTTCCACATTGCTGTATTGCACTATGGAGAGAATCTTAAAATGTTTGCCTCTTCTAAGTAAAACTATGAAAGTATATATTATGACTGGAATATAAAATTAACGACATACTGCCGTTTATTTAACCTACATACATGTATATTGATATGGTATCGAAGTTAGACAATGAATGGATACCTTGTACCTATGAACTTAGAACAAATTATGTCAACATGCATGAATTCTTTGTACAATTGCGGAAAAAATAGCAGCGGATGATATCTTTTTTTGTTAATCAGTGAAATCAGTACATATTTTGGAAACCCCCTACAATTTTTCAGGGATTTGTAAATATTTTTTCTATTTCAAACTTAAAAAATGATGTGAGCACTCATACATTTTTGCAAGACGAGATGAATTTAAAGTCACATCCCAGCATGTTTTGTCTACATATTTGTTATTAAAAGGCTTGATTTACATTGCAGACACTCATATTGAGTTATTTTATGCATATTTTTGCATCCTTAATTTATTTTTTTTGCTTTTACCCACATATATAATGTTTGCAATCAAATTTCTGTAGTCTTTTCATGTAGCGCCCCCTAGCGACAAAAGTAGCACCATGACATGCCAATTTTTTGCTTGCATTTTGTTTCAAATGCCAATATCTTGTTTCACACCAAAAACCAGAGATTTCTAAATTCTTTTGACCTGTGTACCGAACATCTTTAATTGCTGTCAACAAGTCTGCATTTGACTCATTTGGAGCAGAGTTTGCTCAAAGTGTGCATTACAGGCTGTGTAGATACCATACATAGGTACAAATTATTGTGAATTGATTTGAATCGGGTGACAGTTCACAAGTCCATCTCAAGTTTCTGTAAATTCTGTATTTTCCTTTTATTTGTAATCATGCTGATTTCAAATAATTTTTTGTTTTTTAATTTCCTGCGGAATACAAGGGATTTTTGCTTGTAGCTGGATGTATTTTATTAAAAGGTGTCTTTTTTCAGGATCATATTTCAGAACCCTGTATTATGATTTTGTAAAGTTTTGAGTTTGTTGAATTCAAAAAAAAAAAAAACAATGGACAAATTTGTAATGTCAAAAATAAAGCAATTTACAGTGAGATATTATTTTTACAAATTCTCCTATTTGTATTATGTTTTTGTCCTGGCTACACACAGGTCAAGATGGCAGGAGAAGATAGTCAGTTTTCACCCTCAGGCTCAGATATTTGACATTGCCCACCACTTACTGCTCCTCACCTTGATGGACAGGTATCTAGTATATTTTTGTCTTCTGTTGATGAAAACACTCACAAATACAACAAATATCCTCACTAACTGTGAAGGTCAAGTTGGAATTGCCGGTCTTGTGTCATTTTCTTTCTTTTTGTCATTTTTTTTCTTATGTGGTGACTTCTCCAATGATTACAAAGTTGAAGTGTAAAGTAGATTTAAATTGAACTTTATGCAAAGTGGAGCAACTGAAAATCAGTGAAAAATTTGAGAGTTCATGTAGACTACAGAAAATTGCAAATTAAGAAAATACAAATTTGTTGGTTGAAAATTATATACATGAAAATAAAGCAATTTTATTTAGAGTATCACAGAGCTGTAAATAAACACAGAAAAAAAAGAGTAAGGACAAGATCCATGTAATGTTTTCCCAAGTTGGCAAAAAAGAACACTATATGTGTCGAGTCACAAGTTCAAAAGTAATCTTGCAGGGGGAAAGATGGATTTCTATAGAAGAGTACTTGTGTGTGCAGAAATGAGCCCAATTTTAAATTATATCCTGCCTTTGAATAAGGGTCATGTATTTTGACAAAAGATGGCATTTGAGAATAGTTGCTATCACCTACATGTAGATGCGGAAGTTTGTTTGGTTTTTTTGGTGAGAGGACCACTATATATGTATTACCAAAAGTTTGTTGCATGAAAATGGCTGCATTAACTCTTTAAGTGCCAAATTTTAGACTGAGTCAACAGCTGTTCTCGGCACATATTGGGCGCATTGCGCCCAATGCACAGAGAAAGCTGTTGACTTGGGATATTTTCTCTGGAAGTATAGGCATGCTGGTACTTGAGTGAAAGTTCTTTTTATGAGGAATATGAATCTAAGATCCTAATGACAATTCAGACTAGTTTGACTTCAGTAGATTGACTTTAGACATGATTGGTACTGAAAGAGTTAACACTGTTGCAGGGAAACAAATGACAGTGGGCTGATTGTGGAGCTGTATAGACTGCTGCATAGCACAGCAGCCCAGCTTTACTCCATCATGGAAGAAAACACAATGCTGAGAGACCTGGTACAGAAATACCAGGGGGTAAGTGGCTATTTACACAGGATGAACTCTGTGCAGGTGTGGCAATATATTATCTTTGCTTGTAACTATGACTGTGTATTTTCAATAAACAGAGTCTGTTTTCAGGATACTTAAGAACTCTATACTCTGGCTTTGTAAAATTGTGAATTTATCAGCTTTTCAAAAAAGAAAAAGAAAATAATTTCAACTGAAAATTAAGCAATTTACAATCATCTTGTGATACGTTTCTGGATCTCTGTGTTTCCATTTCAGAACACTGAGTCCCGGTTGATTTATGACTTGTTTGTCCAGTACAAGACTCAATTAGTGGATCTGCTGCATGGAACACTGTAAGTTAGCAGTTCATTCCCTTATTATTTTTCAATACAAATGTATATTTTCTCCATGACTTCAAAGCAGCAGTACATTTATATTTTTCATTTAGAGGCCATCCATACGAGTACCAACATTGCCGGTATCAAGTTGGACTATTTCATTGACTCTTTAAGTGCCAGGTTTTGGGTTTGAGTCAACAGCTTTCCTTGGCATGCTCTGGGCACAATGCACCCAAAGCACATCGAGGAAAGCTCTTGATCCGCTACCGTTATATTCTCTGAAACTAGAGGTACATGTATGCTGGTACTTGAATGAAAATTTATTTCACAAAGAATATGAATCTAGCATCCTTTTTATAATTTAGAGCAGTCCATCTTAAGTGGTTCCACTTCTGTCGCAGTTGGCATTAAAAGAGTCGGAAATTGCTTATACAAATTTCTTGTCAAAAAGCTTTTGTTCAATTATCAATATGTCCATGCCGATGTCTGTAGTTTTTACTTTGCACGGCAAGTCATGCTACAGCTACCTTTAGGGCAGCGGCAGTTTGATTTGCCATGTAAGGTGAAAACGACTTAAAATGTGTCATAGAAGTTTGAAAACCCACCAACTTATATATTGTATTTGTGTCTTTTTCTCCAGAACCACTTCCTGATAGTCATTACCCTACTCTGCAGTCCGAACTCTTTACTCTATATAAGCTAACCTGTCTGAGTCTAACCTATATACATATAGAAGTACTGTTGTCCATATTGCACATTTTCTTCTGTAGAATTTTGACATAGGCTGTATCTGCCCAAATAAATTAAAGGCTCTTCAGTGGGTAACTTCTCAGAGCATGTTTCGGAGCTCTCTGAGTAGCAGCTCCTTGTCTAAGCTAAATATTCAGCAAAGACAACCCACATATCATGATATAACCCATGCCACCCCCTTGATTACTTACAGACAGGAAAGAAGTTCTGACATGCACACAGCCAGCCAGGTTACAGAGGCACTGTTGGATGACATTGCTGGTATGGAGCAGGGCTTCACAAACACTGTGCCGCTCACCAGAAAGGTTGGTTATGGGTTAAAGTGTGTGTAATATCAAAGTAGAATATAATCCTCCTTATTTACATTCCCTCCCTCGAAAAAAAAAAAACAAAATGAAAACAAACAAACAAAACTCATGATGCATCATGTGCTTGTCCATGTCAAAGGGATATACAGTGAAAACTCGTTATAATAATGCCATTGGTTCCCTTAGAAATGTGTCAGATAACTGAATATGTCAAATGAATGAATCAAATCAAGAAAATGAACTTTTCCCATTCAAAACTTGTGTTATTATAATGAATATATCGGATATCTGAGCGTCATTATAATGAGGTTTCACTGTACAACAATTGGAGCTGTTGAGGTTTTGAGTTAATGTAGATGGGGATAATTGAATGATCTTCACCTTTAAAAAGTGCAGGCACTTTAGCATGGAATAAATACGCTTAGAACAAGTATTTGTGTGACTAATTGATATTCTACAGGAAATCCAGCTGAGGAAGGCATTTACTAATTTTAAAGACTTGAAATCAGCAGTCTGTGGAAATTGACACTGTACAGACCTGATTTAACCCCTTCAGTGCTACATTGTATGTCTGGGACTGAGTCAGCGGCTTTTTTTGGGGGGGAGGGGGGGGGGGTAAAGGGGTTTTCCATACTGGTGCAATGACAATTTTTATACACTATACTGTGAAGTGGAAGCCCCTTTATTTGGTTATAATTTGGATCCACCATTGTTTGCAAATTTTCTTAATTTCTGTCCCGTGTACTAGAAAAAATATTACCTGCACTAGCCAGCAATTTTGTCCCCCCCCCCCCTCCAGCCAGTTCTACACACTTTGGCACATTGTACTAAGGAAACCTGTGATCTGGCTGATTCTTATCTTCTCTGAAACTATAGGTATGCTGATATTTGTATGTAAGTGGGGTTTTTTTGTTTTTTTGTTTTGTTTTTTTTAACAAGAAAATAAATGTGGAATCATTATAATAATTCATGTAGCCAGTTTTCGTTGTGATTACCATCCAAAGAGCGAACACCTTGACACAACTTGTTCTAAAGTAAAGCAGGATGCTTATTGTACATGTGGACAGTCATACCTCCTTACTTTCAGACTGCTAAGCTGTTGCGTTCAGTCAACAGCTACTGCATGTCAATCCTGGTGAACTTGGTGGAGGACATCATGCCTTGGTGTCCTAAAATACAGGTAGGTGGCAGCACCTGTTCTTGCAGTCTTGGAGATCTTTGCTCATGCAGCGCATTCATGCTGGTATGCAGATCTCTAATTTAAGGGGGGGGGGGGGTTAACAACACATAATTATGTAAAATGGGTACTGCAGAATTTAAAATGCCTTTGCCCAAGGTATTAAAATAACATGTTAAAATATACCATTTATCAGTCAATCTTTGTAGAGGTAAGAGATAAATGTATCACAAAACGATAACTTTGTGAGTAAAGATTCATGACCAAAGTGGGAATAAAACTATAAAGTTGTCACCAGAAATTTACTGATATTGACATTGTAAGTTCTATTACCATAATATTTTTAAAATGTTGAAAAGTCAATGCATTGTAACGCCTCACTTCAGGGTTACCATCTGAGAGTCGGGTAGCTAAAGGAGCAATTGATGAATTTATAGTTTCCCATGAGTCCAGACATTTTATTTCATTTCTGTTTCGTTCATATAAAAGCTTGTGCATGGAGTAACTAAAATTGCGATATAGTTTGAATATAAAATATTAATAATGATAACCCATTTCTGGTCAGAGTACAAGCTAGTTAATAGCTTTCCTTGGCATTGGTTGGGGGCTTTGCACCCAACTCATGCCAAGGAAACCTATTGATGTAAGGCATGCCATCACGAATGGTCTTGCATATAAATCTCACCAAAACTGTTTTCTATAAAGGAGAAATTTAAATAAAATGTTAAGGGAGACAACAAAATCAATTACCATCGGGTCGCTTCTGTGCGATTTGGGCTAACAAGGGTTAATTATGAATTTAAGGTATCCATCATGGTGTAAATATTGTATATCTGGTTTTTTGCTTCTTCATTGACAGAGTCTTATCACAAAGCTTCGGGAAGCATTTCCAGAACGTATAACTCGACCACAGACCAGAACTAAAGAGCGAGTGCACCATCAGAAGATTACCCTGGGAATGTTGAAAAGAGTTAGTGTGCCTTATACATGTACACAAAATGGTATCAAAAACAAAATGCAAAAACAAAAAAGTTCGAATTAATCATCATTTCAGGTTCAGTAAAGTATATGCAAGTATAGCTTTGAGAAGATTGCTTTTAATAAAAATATGCAATTAGATTTATTGGCGAAAACGTATTTGTCTCATGATGGCGTTGATATTTCTTCTGTAACAGACTTTAAATACAGGCAAGACCTTGTGGATTAATGCTTTATCACCACAGGAATGCCTGCATACCTCTGTGTCCTTTATACTCTCCTCTACATTAAAGACATCAGTGCAGTATAGTTCCATCACACCATCTTCACATTTGGTGAGGAGAGCACAACCAGCAGCTTGTTTGATATTCTTGGTTGAACATCTGTACTTTGTACATGAGACCACTTTATCATGTTCATTTTGTTTTCAGCATGAAAAGTAAGAAACCATCATGACGGAACTATGTCATGTGATCATAGTATCGTAAATTGCCTTAATTTGGCTGTACAGTGGTTCCCCTCTTGAAAGGCCACCCCAAACACACCCAACATGTGGCTTAAAAAGAGGGATGGCTTTTCATGAGGGGGCAATAAAATGAAAAGGCTTCACTTGCTGCAAAATGAAGTAGCCTCTCAAGAGGGCATTGTCTCTCATCATGTGGGGCTTTCGTGGGGGGGGGGGGGGGCTACTGTACTCTTGTTTTTGCTTATTCCACTGATGGCACAAAACTGTGGAAATAGAAACACAGTAAAATAGTATTTTAAAATTGCTTGAATAGGAATTGTGGTGATTAGGCAAGACATAGGCTAAGTGCATATTGATATAAGTAAGATATCATGTGCATGCTATAAAATAGTATTTTAACATTGCTTGAACAGGAATTATGTCCAAAACAGTGTAATTAAAACTATAGTGAAATGTCTAAAAATTTCTAAATTTTGTGTACTTGAGCAGAAAAAGTAAGAGGGAAATGTAAATATAAGCAGATGGTCGCTGTTGTGTGTTATGGCATAATGACGCGGGTGATTAAAGCTGGCATCAGGTGAGGCGCACTGTCGTGCGCCACGCCCACAATGTCAGCTTCAATCATGCGCATCATTATGCCATAACACACACAAAATTGACCCTCATTTCTTAAATGTATACATGTACCTCCTTTTACCATATAGTGTTTTGCACATTATATGTGTATTGTAGTTACTGTAGAACTTAGCTCCCATGAAAAATGGTAGTTTACTGGAGAATCTCCAAGGACATTTGCAGAAGCTATAAATCACCACAGGTGATGACTTCAGCAAAACATTTCCTCCAAGGACACTCCAATGAACTATACTGTTCTGCAGAGAAGCTTTGTTATAATTTGATTCCCATGTAAAGGGTATTTTGTCAAATATTACCAGCTGCACGTCCAAAGAGCACCTGGGTTAAGAACCAACATACAACATTGATCTTATGAATATCTAACTCTAAGGGTGCCCAACAGTTATACAGTTGAAATATGTCAACAAGCTAACAGGATATTAAATTTTGATGTTTTGATGTCTTTGAGTATTAGAATTCCCCTTGACATATGTGTACGATATCCATATGAGCCCAGCAAATCATTTACTGGAAAAAAGCTCCACCTGGTGAACAAGGTCTGGTCTGGGACCTTCCCCATCCACCCCACTCCCACACAGTGCTTTTACATGTATTTTGGCAAGTGGCTTCTAAGAGTTTTTGTTTGTTTGTTTTTTTTTGTTTTGTTTTTGTTTTTTTTGTTTTTGTTTTTTTTTTTTTTTTGCTTTGTTTTGTTATTACCCCTCTGCCCATAAGGCCAGAGGGGTATTGTCATCACCTGCCCGTCCGTCCGTCCATGCCTTGTTAAGGCCATATCTCCAAAATATTCACTTTACAGAGACCAAATTTTAATCACAGAAGGCCATTGAGGTGCTTCAGGTGCCTACGGAAAAGTAGGTCACTAGGTCACATATTTAGATCACAGTACTGCATTGAAGAAAAAAATGCCGTTACCACAATATCTAAAATATATTGAATCTAGCTTTATCAATTATTTATGACAGTTGGTGCTAAGGATGCCTCAGGTGCCTACTGAAAACTAGGTCACTGGGTCACATATTTAGGGCACAGTGCTGGATTGAAGATAAATGGCTTTGCTATATGGTATCTCTGCTCATTGCATTTGCACCAAAGCTTTGTCATTAGGTTAAACAGAAGTAAGCTGACCTACTGGAGGGGTATTGTCGTCACCTACTCGTCCGTCCGTCTGTCTGTCCCTCTGTCCTGGCCAAGGGGTTTTGTGGTCACTGATCGGCTTCTACTTGTTTTTGTTTTTGAAAGATTTTATGCCAAAGTGAAGAAAAAACTATATAAAAATAAAATGAAAGAAATTACCACAGCTCCATCTGTTCAATGAACTTGGTAAAAATCCACCTAAGGAACATCCCCACCTGTCCTCATAAACCCTTTCAGTGATAAGTTGCAAACTGAATCAACAGCTTTCCATGGCATCTACTGTGGAAAGATGTTGATGTAGACCTTGTTTTGTTCTCTGGAAACACGCATTTTGGTTCTAGACTGAAAGGCTTTTTTATGAGAAATTTTAATCTGGAATCAAAAGCATTCAGGTAAGTGTGACTTTTGCTGTTAAATGTGCCAAAGAAATTAAAATTAGCCTGGTTCTATGTTGCATATTTGTGCCACAGAATGATAATATAATACAGAGAGTACGTGCATGATTGTACAATTTCAGACCGATACAAAGTTGATCTCTACTTCTAAGTTCACCCATGGATTAGAAGAGGAAGCCATTATTAAACATGACAAGCAAGGTAAGTGTCAGTTTCTTTGTGTTTGCCCACAAAGTGTTGCATGGAATGTGTACACAATACATGCTTCTTTTGCAGCTTTTGCATGGAATGTGTACATAATACATGCTCCTTTTCATAATTTTAGAGTACTACCCCCACCACCAAATATAAGCAACTCTGATCCTCTGCATTATACCCAAAATACTTTTTTTTTTTTTTTATTTTAGTGGGACTATAGCATGAAAATGAACAAATATTTAAACTTAGGAATCTCTAATAGCAAAGGTGAGAATGTCTTTCGATAGTCTTTAAACCCTGAAGAACTTTGTGAACCAGCTCTAGATCCTAAAGTTCAAGGTTGTGACATGAAAAGTAAGCTCTCTGAGGGAACTAACGTTTGCTCTCAGAAGTTATACTCTGTAGCAGATTTAATAAATACAGAAATGCATGGTTCCAAAGTGAAAAACTCCATGTGCTTAAAATAATGGATAGTTGACACCACGACTATCCATTATCCAGCAAAAGATTTAAACAGAAAGTGCTACAAATTATATATTTTTGGAAAGCTGGCAAACCTGTGATTTGTTTTCTGACACAGTCATTAAATGTACTTTGCCCTGTATTTATATAGCAATCATAGAAATGCATCATCCTGTTTTTCAAAGAAATAGGAATTTTAATTTGAACATGTCGTTGTGAACCAGCTCTGGATCCTTAAGTTCAAGGTGGTGACATGAAAAGTAAGCTGTCTGAAAGAACTAAAGTTTGCTTTCAGAATTCATCCTCGGTAGCAGATTTATAAACACAGAAATTCATAGTTTCAATTTTTTTGTAGAGATGCGATCGTTTCATGGTCATGTGTGATGGTATATACAAATACCTAAACAGGCTATTGCTCAAGTTCACAGTGCATTTTTAGCTCAGCTGACTTGTCAGTCAGCTGGGCTTATCTTACGGTCCTCCGTCCGTCGTCCGTCAACAATTTACATTTTCGACTTCTTCTCCAAAACCGTCAGCCAGATCCACTTCAAACTTGGTGGGGATGTGCCTTGGGTGGGTCTCTACCAAGTTTCTTCAAATGGTCAAGGTCCATTGATTTTTGGATTTTTAATGAATTTTTTTGTTCTTTTTTGGGCAAATCTTAAAAAATCTTCTTCTCTGAAACCGCTCACCCAATTACTTTGATATCACACAGAAACACTCCCTGGGACACCTAGTTCTTAATTTGTTTACCAGGTGGCGCTGCAATTTTTTTCTATTTTTTTATGAATTTTTGTGTGTTATAGCTATTTTCGACTTCTTCTCCAGAACCGTCACTCAGATTAAGCTGAAACATGATGGATATGTTCCTTGTAGAAGGGTCAAACAAAGTTGTTCACTATGTGGGAATGCTGCAGATTCCTGATTTTTAACGATTTTTTCCATTCCGGCACTTATCGGTTAATGCTGCTTTCCTATTGATTACCATGGAAGTCAATGAGTATTCTAATGCTAATTCACATTTGCGACTTCTTCTCCAAAACCGTCATGCAGATTAACTTCAAACTTGGTGGGGATGTACCTTGGGTGGGTGTCTACCAAGTTTGTTCCAGTGGTCATGTTCCAATGAATTTTGGTTTTTTTATGATTTTTTTTTCAAAAATCTTTACAAAAGTTTTAACATGGGAATTTCTTGTAATGGTTATAACTTAAATAATTTTGGCCAGATTTACTTCAAACTAGGTGGGGATGTGCCTTGGGTGGATCTCTACCAAGCTTGTTCAAATGGTCACGCTCTATTGATTTTTGGAATTTTTATGATTTTTTTTCGTTTTTTGGGGGGCAAACCTTAAAAACTCTTCACCTGTGAAACTGCTCACCCAGTTGTTTTGATATCGTTCATAGACACCCCCAGGAACACATAGTTCCCAATTTGTTTACCAGGTGGCACTGCAATTTTTTCTAATTTTTTTTAATGAATTTTTTATATGGTTTTGTTATTTTTCACTTGTTCTCAGAACTGTCACTCAGATTAAAGTGAAATGTGATGGATATGTTCTTGTGGAAGGGTCAAACAAAGTTGTTTACTAGGTGGCACTGCTTTAGATTCCTGATTTTTAAGTATTTTCAACTCGGGTACTTATCGATCAATGCAGCTTTCCTATTGATTACTATGGAAGTCAATCTGTATTCTAGTGCTAATTCACAGGACAACTGACACAAAATTTATTGTTTACTTGATAACTTGAGATCTGTTTTGAGTTAGTACTGTGATGTTGCACATGTTAATGTTTTTGTATGAAGGTCATGCTCAGACAGTACATGAATGACTTTGACCTCATTTCTGGGGTCACAGTGCAACATACATGAATTTTACTCTTCATTATAACTTGAGAACTACTTGAACCTTGATGTTGCACATGTTAGTGTTCTTTTATAATGGTCAGACTTACTCAGAACATGGGTGACCTTGATCCTTTCCCAAGTTCATAGATCTGCAAGTGTGATGAATGTCAAGATCAGCTGAGCATGGGCTGTTCACACAGCCCTCTTGTTTAAAATAAGTGATAACCTGACAAATTTTATTTTTTAAAATAAACCTGCATTTCAGAATTTTTTACAGAAAAACACCGCATAGGGACATTTAGACAACAAACATTCTTTTAGTTGTCTGCAACTATTAATGGCATCATATTTCACCTGTCCTTAATTTGGGTGACACATGTAAGTCCTTTCAGATATGCTGTACATGGGTCATAGGTTTGTTTTGTATGATTTATTATGTCATTGTATGATACATATACAGTGATCAGCAAGGAGATCTGCATGGAGCGAGACACTGCACCAAAAATAGTCTCAATGGAGTCTGTTCTCATGAAGGTAGGAAATATGTCAGTTGCCTTAAAAAAATAAAAAATAAAATTAAAAAAAAATAATAATAATAATAAAATAACCTGGATCAGACACATCAAACTCTCAGAGTCAGACCACATTTTGACCTAGAATTCCTTCGTCACATATAATTATGGAAATGCAGATAATGTACAGTTTGTTAAGCAATACATGTCCATGTGGCTGATAAGAATGTCTTCAGCTTAATATGTACTTTTTCATTATTATGTGGGTTGTCTTTGCTGAATATGTAGCTTAGGCAAGGAGCCACTACCGCAGACATGCGGGTACAGGCTCTGAAACATGAAAAATTCTACAGATGAACGTGACAATAGTACTCCGTATATATATATATATACACACACACATACACATACACACATATATATAAGATAAGATAAGATAAGATAATTATGTAATGTCTTTATGGGCCCTAGTGGCTTGAAATAAAATTATCTTATCTTATATACACATTTACATATACACATATATATATATACATATACATATATATATATATATATATATATATATATATATATATATATATACATATAAAAGATAAGATAAAGTTAAACAGCTTTATTTCAGACTAAAAGTCCATATATACACATCACATACATAAAAATATATACATGTTGGTAAAATAGTATAAAGGGTAGTAGGATCAACCTCCAGTGAGGATGGCTCGCCACTTACGTGCAAAGATGGAGGTTTGCATGTCGCTATTCTTAAGTTTACAAAGTAACACATTTGTGCTTTTATGCACCCTACAAAGAAAACGGTACACTATTTTGCGGATCAGCTCTTTGAATGATAAAACGCCTCTCTGTACAAACATATTGCTAGCAGAACATGATTTTTGAAGACCTATAAGCCTTCAAAATGAATTGTTGTAGCACACTGAAAATTTTTGGTATACTGATAGCCTATATACATATACATATACATATACATATACATATACATATACATATACATATACATATACATATACATATACATATACTGCCGGAAAAGTGGTTCTGGATGAAAAGATACAAATACAATACAATAGTAGCTGCAATTTAAGACCATTGCCATGAAAGATAACCTTGCTTTTATGATCACAATTTTCATGGCAAAACTGTTAATACTCTTTGTACATTGACCTGCAATTTCAGCCTACCTGTTGTACTATATGACCACCTTTGGCTGGCAGAAGGGGTGGTCTTAAATTGCAGGTATCACTGTACTTCCATATATTTAATGAAAATTGAATCTTTAAGTTTGAAATGAACGTATATCATAGCCATGTGATGAAATTTTACATCTATTGAGCTTTAAACTCCAATAAATTTCACGTTCCCAGAAAATTCGAACTAAGAGGTCATTTTGAACTTTCATACTGCATTTCTCCATGACCATGTGTGTATAACATATATATATATATATATATATATATATATATATATATATATATATATACACACATTTAATGAAGAAAATTAAGATTAATCCCTGAACTCTCAGTACCTGGTAGACACCCACCTGGATGAAGTGTGGACGGAATACCTGACTGACCTGATCACAGGAAGCAGCCTGCCACCCAATCCCTACCCCAGTCTGGTCTCCACCCTCAGACGGTGCGCCATGAGGTATGGGTCCACCTGTTATATTTTACAATTGTTTTCAGCCAAAATTATTCTTTGGGTAGTTCATGTGTTTATGTAGATATGCATGTACAGGCACTTTGGTTTTGAATGATATGCATATGGTACAATACATAACAGTACAACTCCCCATACAGGTTGTGTTATGTAATGTGACTCTGGAGTGATGTGCAGTTTATCATATAGTTAGTACACTTCCAGAATTCAGACTATACATGCACAAGATACAGTTACTCTTGATTTCCTTATACTTGAGATATATGATATACTTTGTACTATGAAAGCTAAAATAATGAGAAAGGGCCACCTCTCGGCATATTTGCCAAGTAGAAGACACACAAATTATCCCATGTATGTGTAGTCCAGAGTAACCACGGACGGGCCATTCTGCACCATGGATAATTTATTGCCAATCCACACGCCCATGTAGAATGGTCGCGTGCGTGCTCTACTTTCACACTGACCACTTTTTCATGCGTGTGCACCTAGGATGTTGATTTATCATCTGCTGTGGTATTTGTTGTTGATTGCTGTTTCGACACAACACTATCAATTTTTATGTGAAATGGTGGAGAATACTCTGGACTACACATACAAAGGATAAAAATAAAACAACACTCTTGCAATTACTTGGCAGTAAATTCTGCATGGCACTCGCGTACCCGTGGAGCGGAAGGATACACTCGATGGCCCGCCTATGGTGGGATTCTTGTGCTCCACGAGTATGCTCATGCCATGCAGAATTTATGGCCAGGACACTCACACTCGTGTAGTTTTATTATTTTCTCCATCATAAGGATGATAGTGTACCTCTTACAGGATGGATCTCTGTTATGAGAGAGAGTCCAGAATCACCATGAGACTGCTGCACGGCAGTGCCCGCGTGGAGAATGCGGAGAACTTTGTTTGGCACATACCTGGCTGTGACGCTCACGGTGAGTGACCGAATGTCTTTTTGGGGGGTCCATCATAAATTGTAAAATAGACTCATCATGCTCATGTTTCCGTATATTTCTTTAACTCTTTCAGTGCTAAGTTGGGCTTAGTCAACAGCTTTTTTTGTCCGCTGTGGGTGCAATGAGCCAAAGATGCACCAAGGAAAACTGTTGTCTGGCACCATTTTCATCTTCTCTGAAACTGTAGTATTTGAATGAAAGGTTTTGATACAGAGAATTTGACTATGAGGAGGGTGGGTAAGGGGTTTCCCATACTGGCGTACTGGAAGCCCTCTTATTTTACATACTTTGTACTATCCAAAATTTTGAAAAATTTTTATTTTCCGTACTGCGTACTCTAGAAAAATAATTACCTGTACCAGTGTACTGAAACCCTTACCCCCATTCTATGAGATCCCAGTAATTTAGATGAAACACAACCTTTGTTGGCATTTGCACTGAAGGGGTTAATTATGAAAGCACAACTGAAAAAAAATGCTGACTCAGCAGCAGACCACTCACTATTCCAGCACACTGTGTGAATTGTAATCTATTGTACGTCATTGATTTGCATATGATCGTGCTGATTATTCTGTTTTCCGACTGTAGGTACCCAGAGTGCACTGACTGTGTTAGACTCCTCCCACTTCTTCCAGATTGCTCCAATAGCACAACAGCTGATCAACAGGGACTTCATGCAACGCAAAGGACCATACCGGGTATGTCCATATATTTTACAGTGCAGGCGTTGCTTTCTTTTTGTCTTTTAGTGATAAAAACTTTGTCTTTTAAAATAATCCTGTGGATGAAAAGTAAATAAGCATGTACAGGAATTGAGTACTATGCGATATGAATGAGTTGCATGTTTAAGTTGTACGTAATTTTGTAACTTCTAGTTTGAGTGGACATTTTGGGCCAGGCTGAGGTGTGTAAGATACATATTTTAAAAGTTTTAGAGAAAGACATATGTTTCATGAGGTCCTATCCCTATTATCTAAAAGCATGAGAGATAGTGCCTTGCTTGATAGCCAACAAGCCTCATTAATTATTCACGACCCAGTCAAACTGGGCCAATAAGTGTCCTTTATGGTAGTAAGATCTTTATCATTTGGCCAGTAATAGTGCCCAGATGTAGGTCAAACTGCCCAAGCCAGCTGTGAGTAATTGATACCCAATGGGCTAATCAAAAGGTCAATTATCCTTATCAGATAGGGCAAAACAGGAACTGCAGGAGACTGTATATGCAGCAACAAGGATGGTAGACTAGTGGGGTTGCATCTGGCTCCACTTGCTTCAGGGGAGTAGGACGCCATGTCATCTTTACATTTGGGCCTGCAACTGGGAAGAATTTCAAATATTTATTTTCCCTTTTAAAAGATGCATTGAAAAGGAAAGTGTATGAAAAGTAACTTAGAATTTAACAGTATACATGTAAGTAGTACATTATACAGGTATTGACCACTTTGGAAAAAATATAATATTATGCACATATTCTCACTTACATTTCTTTGGGAGCATCAATAATTTGAGGCAGACTCTGTTCTCTGCAGTAGAGAGAGTGGTAAGGAGATGTTTATGGCACTAACTTGTGGCGTAAAGTACATGTCAACTTTTCATTGATGACAGGTGGCCATTTGCACCTGCCTGAGTGGTCACAGTCCACTGTATGGAAAGATGGCCCCATACATGACCATTCTGGAAATGCACGAACATTGCTACATCCGCGGGCCTGATGGTTGCTGGGGGGAAGCCATTCATCTCTACAGTAGAATAGGTACGCCAAGTTCTCGCTTCATTGTGCAGCCTTATATGTGTATCGATTTTATCTTATTACGTGTATTTGATAATCTGGTTTCTCTATAAATGAACATGGTACATTTATTTACAGATCCATGGGCATTTGCAGGAGGGTCTATGATTTGCAATATCGTTACTACACAGTGAAGCTGATGAAGTTTTAATTCATGTCGATATTGAAGAAAATGTCATTGGTCTGAGATCGCATGTTATGTTTATTCATTGATATTCTGCCTTTCAGTTGCACTTTTTTTCTAAAAACAGATTATTTTCCAGGTTCCAGTTGATTACTTTGTATCATGAGAAAATTTTTTCTTCAGTCCAGAAAATGAGTAGATCGCACAAAAGGGGGTGGATGATGGGGTTTGTTTGAGATCATGGTTACTGAAATTACAAATTAAAGTGATATGCATAATCAGTTGAAAAGTTTACAACCATTAAGTCATGAAAATTATCTTATTGAATGATTCACGAGAAGCAGAATTTGATGATGACACAGTCCATCATGCAGAAGTCCTTTGGACATGTTGACAGCTGCCAAAAACCACAAGTGTTTGAAAGGGAGCATTATGATTATAGAAAACTTAATCATCTTCACAGTAAGAAATCTTCAACTTTATTTTGTATTTCAATTGATAGCTAGTTTGCAATCATGAGCCATGATTACTTTGAACAAGAGGACTGCAACTGTTGCTGTAAAAAATACAGTGAAATCAAGTGATTTTCCAATATGCACATTTACATGATATGGTATTACAGTGCATGTTAAGTTCACTAGTCTCTGCATTTTCCAGTTTGGGAACACATTGCAAATCTGTGCCAGCATGAAGAATATCCTGTCTTTGGTGCTTTCCTTGGAGACGAAGAGTTGCGCTTCCTTGAGGATGACATTTTAAATGGAAAGCAAGGTTTTGCTGCAGAAGTAGAGAGATACATTCTTCGTAGAGAGACAGTTTATGTAAAGGTAAACCTCCATTTCAGGAAACTTGATATGGTTCAGTGGTTATACAATGTCATATATGCCTGATGCAGTTAGCAAGGAGTATTCTGTCTTTGTGTCCATCTGTCTGTCCGTCTGCCTTTCTTTCCATACATCTATCATTTGTTACCACTCCAAGTCTTGAGCAGAGACAGCAGGTCATCCTAATGTCATTTGAGCCAAACATCTTGTGGTGCTTCAGAAGCCTATTCAAAGTCAAGGTCATGTCTCTTCAGTGACCCATTTTCTAGAGGTCAGTGCATAAACCAATGCTGCCATGTGACCTCTTACATGCCTGCAATTGGCCATCCAAATTTCACATGACTGGAGCACCTAGGAGTGTTTCAGAGTGTTATTAAAGGTCAATGTCATAGATGACCAATTTTTAGAGGTCAAAGGTCAGTGGTCAGGCATATTACCAATCTAACTCTTGAATGAGTGCAGCTGGCCATCTGAATTTCATGTGACTGAAGTGCCTATGTGCAGCTGTTTCAGGACCTATTGAAGGTCAAGGTCATATCTATATTTGCTCAGTTTTTCAGAGGTCAAAAGTCACAATCAATGATATTACAGCTCTTGAATGAATGCATTTAGCCATCTGAATTAAGCAACAGCCATGCATCTAGTGTTTCAAGAGCCTGTAGAAGGTCAAGGTCATATTTGTATATTTGATTGCTTTTGAGAGGTCAAAGTTCATTGATCAACAACATTGCTGCTCTAACTCTTGAGAGGAAGCAGCCAGCCATCTGAATTTTGCGTGAGCAAAGCATCTTCAGTGTGTTTCGTTGACCTGTTTGAGGTCAAGGTCATATGGTGACTGTCCCTGTCCGTTTTTAGGTAGTCATGTTTGTAAACTTGTCAATTTTGTTGTTACTTTCATGACCAAAACTGATGTAGAAAAAGAGCAGTGTCTGCATGGCTGGCACACAGCACATAATATCGGGTCTTGGATGTTTGTAAATATTTCCATTGGCCAGATGTATTTGTTGTCTGTGAATAACGATGGCAAATAGAGCCACAATGTCACATACGTATACCTGATATGGTGATTTAGAAAGAAGTACTGGTAACTTAATAACTGCTATTGTGCCCATTGGACCGTGATTGAAAAGATTCCATTATTTTAGAAATGCATCTCCAGTCTTGTCTGATGAAATATTTTGAGGTCCATTCGGCGGAAAGCTTAACATCATGAATTACACTTAAATGAAATTAACACTTTTTCTACATGGGACAAGATTATGGCAATTTTGAGAGCAGGCAGTCATCTATCTGATGGTATTTAAGTCATTCAATCACATTTTGTATGTAGTTCTCAAAAAAAAAAAAATTAAAAAAAAGCATGGGGACTCATGATTGTTTACACTTTCAGTTGAAAGGGCAGTCACAAAATGTAATGAATGAGGCTTGATTTTTAAATTAAAAAGAAAAACTAACACCCCCCCACCCCCCCGACCCCCACCCGTGTTCCCTCATTCTATATTAGGGTCCATGATGATACACTTGGACATTAAGGATCACAAGCTCAGTAACAGAATATTGTTAGATTTTGCCCCTGTGATTACAATAGTGTGACATCATGTCAGTGTATGATTGGTGATGTTTAATATTGACAGCTCTATGTCCGGATGGCATGGAGGTACATTCCAGTCATCAAACACTTCAAGTTCCATTTCATTAATGAGGAAGAGACAGAGTGAGTATAAAGTAGACCATTTATTTAACTCTTTCAGTACCAAAATTTTGGACAGAATCAACAGCTTTTCTCAGCGGCACTGAAAGAGTTAAGTTTAGCATGTCACATCTCTGATCCTCCTAATGTGTTGAGGATAGAAAGTATGAAAGATTGTTATGATGTAGTGACAAGACGTGGCAAAGCATAATATTGAGCATGATGATTGATTTTTTCCCATATGTGGGGAATTACACTGATTTAGATTTGAAATTACACTGATATATCTTGATTTTGTAGCACTTTTTCAGAAAATGGGACATGTAATATGTCTTTGCCTGATGACATGCATTTTGCATATGTTCAAACATTGGTTCATGAGTTATGTTTACCATTGTCATTGATATACATGTGTATATATATACATATATATATATATATATATATATATATATATATATATATATATATATATATACAGTGAAACCTCATTATAGTGACACTCAGATATCCCACATATTCATTATGATGAAACATTGAGTTTTGAATGGCAAAAGTTCATTTTCTTTGTTGTTTGGTTCATTTATCGGACTTATTTAGTTATCTGACAGATTTCTAAGAGAACAGATGGTGTCATTATAACGAGTCTTCAATGTATAAAATACCGGTCAGTTGGGCTCACTGGCATGGGGGGGGGGAGGGGGGAGGGGTGTCAATCCACCATCTTATGACTTAATGGTCACGTGTGTGTTACACATGCTGTGAAGTCATGTCGCTTGGCATAAGGGGTATTGTCAATTGCAGTGGTATCTGGGGATCCCCCCTCAGGGCCACAGTGGGTTGTCTTTACATATGACAGAAAATTTTTGGAATAGAATATGAGGGAATCCTGGTTGTAGCTCCCTTGTTCTCAGAAAGCAAAGGGACAGTAAGGGGTAATTCTGTAGCCTCAGTACTATTTATTTAGTTGTAGCCATTACAAAGTAAAGACACATGTGTTATTACTAGTTGAACTAGCTAATGCTAGTAGCTAAGAGAATGAGGTTAGAACAAAAAATACTAAGCTTTATTTTCCCAAAGAATAAAGTTGAAGTCTGGAACTATAGCCTCTGAATTTGTGTGTGTTGGGGTGGGGTGGGGGTATTTTGATTATTTTATTGTGAAATAGGAAAAAAGACACAATTAAGAAAAACAGCTGCTTATGTAGCTGTAAATAGCTCATTAGTAACTTGATATTAACATATTTTGGCCTTTACTTCAACTAGCCAGGAGTTTGAACAGATGCTCTGCCTCGCCAGTAGGCTACATACATGTAAATATTTTTTTTATTAATGTGTTTTATGTTTATTACTTTGTACTTTGTTCCTCACAGCTTCCGTGCTTTCTTCAGACCAAATCCAGCACATCTATATCAAAATGTATATTTCAGTGAAGAAAAGGCAAGTGTATACTTAGTTCAGCTGACTTTACAGTCAGTTGAGCATTGAGAATGGATACTGTATAATCATTTATATTCCTGGGCATGACATCTCCAGAACACACTCGAAATAAGAATAAGAGTGTTGCTTTCCCGATTTTTTGCAGGCTTTCATTCAACATTCAATCTGCTACAATTTTCCCGGAGTTAAATATTCTCAAACTGGGTTTCCTCGGGAAAATTCAGGAATATTTATCCCTCACAAAAATTTATGATTATACAGTATGTGTCCATGCGTAGAGTCTGTTGATCTGTCAGTCTCTTGTCTGTCTTACCATTACATTTGCAGTATCTTCTCCAAATCCATCAGTCAGGTCTTCTGCATATTAGTGAGGATTTACCTTTGATGAATTTTTAATCTCTGTCAAGCTTTTTAGTCCCCCGCCCACTTGGTGGGGGACTATAGGTTTGCACCTCGTCCGTCCTTCCGTCCGTCCTTCCGTCCATCCGTCCGAAGCTTCTCCGGGCCATATTTCCAACACCATAACACCCACAGCTACCAAATTTAATGTGTTTGTACTTCCTAGAATAGAGGTGTATGGTGTGCCAAAAGTAGGTCACTAGGTCAAATATCTGGGTCACAGAATACATATGTATGAAAAATCTTGTCCGGGCCATAACTTTTTTGTCCTTTTACTTAGAGTCATGAAATGTTACACAAATGTGAAGCTTAGTCTAAGAAAGTGTCATAAAGCAAAACTAGGTCACTAGGTCAAATATTTGGGTCACCGATCGATATGTAAATATACGGAAACAAATTTTGTCCGGCACATATCTTCCCTATATTAATGCTACCTCTTCAATTTTTTTATGGTGGGCAGACCTTAGGTAGTAGCTGTGCATAGGCATTGTTTTGTGTGGCTAATTACTTGCATTAATTAATTATTTAACAAAGTTCGTTAAGCAAGACAAATTTTGTCCGGGCCATGTCTTCTAAACTATTAATGCTAGCCCTTTGAATTTTTTGTGGTGGATAGACCTTAGGTAGTAGGTGTGCATACGCATTGTTTTCTGTGGCTAATTACTTCCATTAATTAACTAATTAACGAAGTTCATTAAGCAAGCTCAAGATACAATACAAATTTTGTCCGGGCCATATCTTCTAAATTATTGATGCCAGCCCTTTGATTTTTTTTATGGTGGGTAGACCTTAGAGGGGATATGGTAATGGGCACCGTCCATGTGTCCGTCCGTCCGTCAAATATTTGGGTCACAGTAATACATAAATATACAGTATTTTCATGTCCTTACTGTAATTCTTAAAAATTTTTGACTTCTTGTTATAAAAGTTTACTGATAATGTATTGTGACCTAAAAGTGTGTCACGATGCAAAACTAGGTCACTAGGTCAAATATCTAGGTCAGAGTGTAAACTCAATGTAAAACCTTGTCCATGCCATATTTCCCTTACTATAATACCTACAGCTACCAAATTTATTATTTTAATACTACCTGGGGAGTTGTTGTGTCATATGGCAAAAGTAGGTCACTAGGTCAAATATCTAGGTCACTGTGAAATCCATTCAAAATCTTGTCCGGGCCATAACTTTTTTGTCCTTTTACTTAGATTAATGAAATTTTACACAAATGTGAAGCTTAATCTAAGAATGTGCCATACTTTTAATTTTTCTTTTCATCTAGGTCACACCCCTATATAGTAGTCCATTCAACCTCGTGGGCGACGAGCGGGGGACTATGTATTGCTCTGCAATACTCATTAACTTGTTCAAATAGTAATGTTCCATTGGTGTTTGGAACTTGTGTGATTTCTTTGTTCCTTTCAAACTTGGTGAGGATTTACTTTTGATGAATCTATAATCTCTGTCAAATTTCTTCAAATAGTCCTGTCTCATTAGTGTTTGGAATTCTTATGATTTTTTAAATCATTTTATTGCAAAATTTAAAATAAAAGGGAAAAAAATTCTGAAACCACCCAGACAATTGCCTCAAAATTGCACAGGGACACTTCTACGGACCCCGAACTTTAATTATTCCAATTTATGATTTTTTTTTCTATTTTTCAAAATGAATTTTTGTGCTTCTTTTTCAAAACTGTAGGTGAAGGTATGCTGAAACTTGGTGGAAATGTACCTGGTAGAAGGGTCCAACAAACATGGTCACCAGATGGCATGGCTGTGGATCCCTGATGTTTAACAAATTGTTCAATTCAAATACTTGTGGGTTATTGCAGTGATTCCTATTCTGGTTTAACACAAATAGGAAAGTACCTGTAGGCTTTCTTTGGAGGTTTGCTAATTTTGACCTTGAAAGGTCAAACCGACCTGATGGCTTATATTTTTGTAGCAGTGGATTCAGTGACTTTTCATTTAAAAACTGGTGACTGCAGAACTGTTTTAATAAAGACTATTACGGCAAACAGAGATGACAGTCTTAAAGGTCTTGAACCAGAAACTTATCAAGGTGGAGGTGATGGTACACAAATGCAAGTTTACAAAAAATGTAATTACATAACAGCATCATTTTCTTGGTAAATTATTGTAATTGACCAGGACTTTAAGTATTATGCAAAGAATATTGTCATGAAGAAATGAGCCAGTGAGAGTAATTTTTTCTTAGTATGTTAATGTATTTTGGCCAAGGCTACTGGTCCAAGACCTACAGAATGGCAATCTCAGTATCATTCTATTGGTCACCACTTCATTCTGTCCAGCTAAGGTCAGCTGAACACAGGACTGTCACAGTCCTTTTGCTTCATGAGATGTAGTGAGCTATTAAACCCTTACTTTCCCAAAGAAGTATTTCTAGATTGTTACATATTTCATACATGTGAGATCAGGTGAAGAAAAAGCTGTCTGATTTTACCAATTTGAGTAAATTAAATATTACAAGTAATTTTTAAAGGTTCATACATGTACTTTTAGCATAAGATGTGTATTGTGAGTTATTATATATTTATGCTAGAAGTAACTCATCATCATATGTCATACAGACCTCAAGATACAAGTAAGAGAGCATGCAGGTGCACATGGCTCCTCGTATAGTTATGTATCGGTCACATGCCTTGTCTTTTAGCCTCATGTGCATGTAATTATACACATTGGCAGATTTTCATTAAATTATTAATATATAAAATGTTACATGTGAAAAGCAGTGGTGATTGAACATTATGGCAATATATATTGCTATTTTGTATTATAAAGCAGGATACATTGTAGATCATCAGCCAACAATATCGTTGATAATAACTTCAGAATGTACATTTACCAGCCCGTCTTTGTCTCTGTAAGGTTCCTTGCAAAATTTGACTGAGACTCTTCTCAACACACTATGGTTCTTATTATTATAGGGTTTTCTTGCATCAACCCGAACAAGTACAAAGATGCCTGTCACAATTTTTACATGCATAATTGTTCAATTACTTGTACGTTAGGCTGCATTTCATTTCCAATATGGTGGACCACCAGAGCAGAGCTCCCCTAGCACTGGAACAAATGTGAGGTTGGCACTGCGCCACATTGACCAAGAAATCATGTCTGCCAAGAAGCATTGTGATTGGTTGAATGTTCACAGGTGGTTACTCACCAGGAACCTTGTGAACCAGGTATGGTATAGTGAGCTAAAAAATCCCTTATTTGGAGTTTAGAGTCAGTAGGCATTAGTTAGTGTAAGTGTGATTGTAATATATTTTAGCCAACTTACAAAATTGCTTGCTTGTGCGTGGGTGCACTAGGTCACTTATAGATACAAATCCTCTGATATTTTCTTGATAATTTGCACTGAAACAAAGCCTGTGTATTTGTGAGAAAATTGTAAAACCTCGATAGGAAATTGTAGAAATTAGTGAACATGGAACAGCTTATAAAAAGCCTATCTATAACAGTTTTAACCCAGTCCCCCTTTAAACTAGCTGGTGATTCAATATTGTCTGCTTCAATACTTTAAACAAATTTTGACAGTATATGTAATGAAAATAATTGTTCTTTTTTTTTTCTTTTCTTTTTTTTATTTCTTTTTTTTTTTTTTTCTTTTTTGAGCTGCCAGGCCTTGGTCTGGTTCTCATAATGAAAACAATTTGAATGAGAGTTGTAGATGAGATCTGTCAAAATTATTTGCCCCTCATCAACAGCTTTCTTTGTTCTGACAGTGCCCAAAGCATGCCAAGGGAAGCTGTTGTACTGAGTCTTAAACTCAGTTGTAATTTCAAGGGGAAAGGACCAGTGTTAAGTTTTTGGACACCATTGTCATGTACATGTACAGTGTATATTCACCAGTAAGACTGGTTTGTTTGTGTGCATTATGAAAATGGAAGAGTTTTGCTTCCTTGAGAAAACCTGGAGCAAGCAATCTTGGTCTGATATATGTGACATGAATGCCTTTTAGAAACTTTTTGCCAGGGTTATCAGGTACCAGTGTTACAATTCCGGCTTTTGCTATAATTGTATGTGCCTGTGTGTGGTGCACTGCAATAACGAATGTGTTGCTTTGTGGTTGAATGTATGTTTTAACCCTTAAAAGTGCCAATCATGGCTATAGTCATTTTCATGTACCGTTTAACATATAATGGTTAAAAGATTCATATTCCAAATGAAGAAACCTTTCATTCAAATACCAGCAAGCCTAGTTTAAAGCAAAAAGTAGTTTTAGTCAACAGTTTTCTTTGGGACACTTTGCACGCATTGTGCACAATGTGCCCGGAGGAAAGCTGTTGACACGGTCTTAAATCAGCGCTTTAAGAGTTAACTTTACACACATATGCAAAAAGTTCCTAACCCTGGTCCTGTTTAGAATAAAACACAGAGAGTTAACAGGTTTTTGTGGCGTGGGCTGGGCAGAGTACACCAGGGCCTAACCTGTGCCAAGGAAAGATGTTGACCAGGGGCATGCTATCATGAAAGATGTTATCTATAATTGTCGCCAAGAATGTATTGTGTTGACAAGAAATTGAAGTAAACACATGGAGGCAGACAACAGCTGGTATATCTAAGTGTTGGAGTGATTTGAGTGATTTGAGTGGCAAGGTGACATGAAATGCTATGTCATGATGGTTTTCATTCATTCAACAGGGCACGTCCCATATAACCCAGACTTGGCGCATGCTGCACAGTATTGCAGGCCAGATTGAATACACAAATTCTCTGAACCGGTCGCTCCAGGACCTGGTGCAATATGGGATAGAGGAGCAAGCCAAGAAGTCACAAATTCGTGCAGAGAGAGAACCCAATGATGAGACAGACTCCAATGCTGGCACTGTAGAATCTGTGGTGAGTGTGGCCTGCTGTCTTGCGTGCCATTAAGTATATTCAATGGATTCTTTAATATTTGTAATAGGTTTCATTCCTCGTGTATTATATATTTCAGCTCTAAATTCAGGACTGCGTCAACAGGTTTCCTGAGCATTATGTGTGCAGTGCAACCAAAGAATGTTCGAAAAGCTGTTGACTTGGGCCATTCTATCTCCTCTCAAAATGCAGGCAAGCTGAAATGTCTTTTGTTAGGAATTTGAAGCTGGAATGGTTATAGTAACTTCAGGATGTGCAACTTGAGTTATGAAAAGCCCAAGGGGAGTTAACAGGGGGCAGGGTGTGATCAGAATACTTCCACACTTTCTAGGTAGGCACATTGGTACCTGCTATTCAAGACCACCCCTAATGTCACACAGAAGTGGTCATGTATGGTAGGTGTGTTTTTATTTGAGGTAAATTAACAAAGGAAACAAGAGGCCAGTGTCTTGATAAAGCAGTCTTCACTCTTTCGGTGCCAATTGTAACTGAAGTCTAACAACTAAAAAATAAACTGCACTGACTTCCATGTACAATAAGGGTGCAAGATTCACATTCCTTATAAAAAAGACCTTTCTTTTAAGTACCAGCTTGCCTGTAGTTACATAGAATATAATACTTCAGGTCGACAGCTTTCCTTGGTGCGTTTTGGGGGCATTGCGCCCAAGGTGTGCCAAGGAAAGCTGTTAAATCAGTCCAAAGTGTTTCACAGAAAGGGTTGAAACTGATGTGGCCTCTCACAAAAGGTGACACTGTATTACCTTAGAGGTGCTTGTTCTATAGTCACTTGTTCTTGCCTTGCCCAGTAAGTCATACTGATGCTGCCACAGGGGAAGCTGGAGCATACTGTGTTAGGCAAGCAAAGACCACACACACACACATACACACAAAAAAAAAAACAACTGAATCAAGTTTCATCCAGAATGTAATTGAGTTCAGATACAGTAGTCGCTCTTTCAAGAGATCCCTCCAATGAGAGACCACCTGTCTTTTAACACCACATTTTTCTGGTCCCTAATGCTATCCTAGCCATGTTATGTTACTTCCATTGAGAGACCACCTGCTAGATGTGACCACTTGGAGTCTTGTCCCCAGGGTGGTCTTAGTGGACAGATTACTGTATAGCTGTATAGTGCACCAAATGACAGACACTCTTGATAAGCCTTACAACTGTGGAGGTACCAGAACCACAGCAAGGATTAGCTGAGTGAAAAGGGCTTTTGAAAAAAAAAAAAAAATGTGATGATATTTTTATCCATTACATGTTCAGTTTAGGGTGAAGTACATGTACATTTTAAGTAGTTAGTCTTGTTGTAAAACTTTGAATGTTGATGAAGTGATTAAAAAGCTCGGTTGACTGCATAATTTTGCCATAATAAAAGCGTTCAAACCCTGAAAGAATGCAAGAATGGACCATACAGTCCACAAGGACAACTAATTTTCTGTGCACGTGGTTTCCGGTTTTAAATCCAGATGGAAGTTTGTAATGATCCTGCAGAGGTAGGTTTCCAGGTCAGTCATGTTTCGGCAAATGTCTAAGTGTAGCATCCTGGAAAGCTACAAATACAGTCTTCTCTTGCAGGGATGTCTGGACATGAGCGTGGTTCAGCAGATGACGGCAGCTTTCCGTCAGAAGGTCGATGCGGTGTGTAAGGCACATTGTGGCATGGCGGCACGATGTCTGGCAGCCTACACTCAGGGCATGTTGCAGATGATCACTGAGCGTGACCCTCTCACCAAGGACATTAACGTTGTCATAGAACCACAGGTATGAATGGGCGAGTCACTTCAGTCTTTATAAATAAAGGGATTATACATGTAAGAGTTCTGTTGTAAAAGCTCTTTACCTCTTACACATGTCATCTGTTTAAATATTTCCAGATCATGAGACTAGTGTAGTGGTTCTGAAATATTAACCCATAATCACGTTAATAAGGGTAATGATAAATGATGTAACCAAATTGGCAAACAATTGCAATTCAATTTTAGAGCACATTTATGATATTCTAGGGTCCCATTGTAAATTTGTGGGACTTTCATGTGAAGGCTGACCACCAAATATGAAGGTCTTCTTTCAACTGCTCTGAATTTAAAAAGTTTTGTTTGTTTGTTTGTTTGCTTGTTTGTTTTTTTTTAAGCTCAGCAGATTTCTTCTCCAAAACTGTCAGTCAGGTTTACTTAACACTTGCTGGAGATGTACCTTGGGTGACTCTCTACCAAGTTTCCTGAAATGGTCATGCTCCATGGATTTTTTTTATGAATTTTAATGTTGCTTTTTTGGGGGGGGGGGGGGGGCAAATCTTAAAAAATCTTCTCCGAAACCGCTCACCCAATTACTGTTCATTTGATAACTTGAGATCTCTTTTGACTTAGGACCATAATTTTGCACATGTAAATGTTTCTCTATGAAGGTCACACTTTAAGACAGTGCATAAGTGACCTTGACCTCATTTTGAGGTCACAATACAACATACATGAAGTTTACTCTTCAGTATAACTTGAGAACTTCTTGAACAGTGACCTTGATGTTGCATATGTTAGTTCTCTTCCACAAAGGTCAGACTTATTCAGTACATGGGTGACCTTGATCCTTTCCCAAGTTCACAGAGCCAAAAGTGTGATGAATATCTAGGTCAGCTGAGCATGGGCTGTTCACACAGCCCTCTTTTTTTTTTTTTTTGGTTTTTTTTTTTTATGTTCAGGGTCATTTCAGGATCAGTCAATTATGACAAAAATACAAACCATATTTACATGCATACGTAAGCAACTGACAATTTTAATATGAAAGTTTACGAAACTTGATGTGCATGGACAATATATTGAAAGTATTATGATGTATGTGATGTGGTACTCATTCCCAAGGATGTGGATTCCATATAGAGTACAAGCAATTGGATATTGCTGCGGAAACTGATACCTTTACTGTTCCACTTTGCAGACAATAAAGGTGCTGGAGGACATTCACAGCATGTTGAGACAGGTCCAGGATGCTGCCGCGTATGACGTACACTGCATCAGTGCTGAGGCCCAGGCTGCCCTAATGAGTATTGAGGCAGAGGCCACCACCAGGCCTCAGAGTGTGGCCTCGGTACATCTGCAGGATCCCCACATATATCAGAGACATAATGTGGCCAAAATGGAGTATGTGGCGGTCGACGAGTGGCTTGATAAGGGCCCTTTGGGATATCGCTAAGGGCTGATCGTGATTCTGTGCTACTGTTGTGAAAGCCGTCCATGATTCACTGACTGTGATATAGTGTATATATACATGTATTTACAAAACAAACAAATACAATATATTCAGTATGAAATGAATCGGATTTCTATTTATGGTTTTATTGTTTTATTGTGTGGCAAAAATCAGAGTCACAATATGAATATGAAACAGAAACCAATAAATGCCTCCACTCTAAATATTATCTAAACTAATAACCTCGTGTAGTACTGGCACTGGTAACAGTGACTAACTGCAGTGCACTATACATATCACAAAAAACAAACGTCCAAGTTTTCAAACAAAATGACCATGCAAAAAAGCACCAAATAGTTATGACTTCACAAGAATCCTAGGATCTCTGTTGCAGTCTCCACCATAAAAAACTCCACACACATCATCCAATTGGAACAGGGTCATAAATGACACACAAATGTGTCACAGAAGCCCATCAACCCTTACCACACTAGATACAAGGGACAGAGTATGATCCACATGTGAGACAAACAAAATAATTAATCCTAATAACTGAAAAGTGTGGTTTCCAATATTAGCATAAACATATGCTTAATTAACAACAGAAATTGTGTGCCTTCATTTAGTGGATACTTTTTACCATAATTTGATGTTGATGCAAATGGTGTACATTCCTCTGATATTCAAAAAGCCCCTGCTATAGAAGAAAATTACAAATTTCCAATTAAATGAGAAATACTGTGTGGAGAAATTAATGTTGTTAGGAGCCATCTCAAAAACTCGCCAGCTTTCTCAGAAAAAAATTCATGTCACACAGGGACCGTTTCATCACTAGGAAAAGTTCCTACAAAAATTGTATTCACATCTGTCTATTTTAATTCGACATTATATAATCAGTAGTTATGCATATGAAAATGACCTTGTGAGTTAAAATTGAAATTAACATTTAAAGGAACTCAAAAAATATGGAACAAAGTGCAAAGCTGCATCACTGTGTTGAGGTTGCAGGATGATGGAAAGAAAAACCATATATTCCTGTAATGTTATATATATATACCTACCACATGAATAACTCATCTGCTACAATAACGTTGATGTGAGGGGCCACAAGTTTTGTAAAGAACATTTGATTTCGTCCTCCTCAGAACAATCCCTTCAGCCTAGGTGTGGGCAGATGCTAAACATGGTGGAATTGTGTAGTGCATGTTGACTTTTCTTGCCAATAATCATGGTAGAAGTTAAGAACCAGGATCAGATAGGACAATGCCTACTTTTTTTTTTTTTTGACCAGAAATGTGACATGCAATCCTGCCATTTCAACTAAAATCCAAGTTTCTTCTCATAGAAATCATAATCAACTGTCTGAAACTGTGATATAGTCTAGTTAGCCTACATATGCATCTCAAAACATGGACCAGATCAAACAAGTTGGCGCATCCTCCAAATGTTCCCAGCCTTATGAAGCCAGATTTAGGCCAGTTGGTGCCAATTTGTTTTTGTTTCTTTAACTGTTGGAAGAAAATAATTTGACTGTCAATTTTATGACCATCAGGAGCCTTTTGAAATATTCAAAGGATACGTCGTCAAAATGTAACAAAGTCGTTTTCTTGCAATTGCCCACACTTCCTGGACCAGTTTTCAACCAGTCTTGTGGTAAACCTGGTTTATTCCATTTTGGCCAACAAGGCCTACATATGAATCAAGAGTGTTATGTGACTGCTGAATGCTATAAAGTATATTGTGGATTTTTCATATTAGGGCATGTACATGTATTACAAAAATCTCCTCCTGTTTTACAATAATGTTTCAAAATATTTTTTCAATGTTTTTAAAATATTACAATTTTGCATAATGTTTTATGTTATTAAAGCCATTCATTTTAATAATAATTTTTTTAATATAACATTTTTCCTAATATTATAACCACATAATAATTAAACAATTGTCATTCATGACAGCATACACGTGTATATAAATATCATTTCATTGTCAGAGTGGCCAACCACCCGCCCTTTTAAATGAGGTGGCATCAACCCAAGTGCATGTCTATAAAACAAAATCTAAATTTTTCTCTCCCATTATTAAACCAGCATGACCAGGTCAGAGTTTTTACATCTTGTACATACTTTTTTTAGACTCAATAAGAATATATTACCAGCTCTATCAGAAAATGCTTTTCTGGTCACTTTAGATGTACAATCATTGTACACTAACATTCCAACCAATGAAGGCCTACACAGTGCTGCAAGGGCTCTGTTACACAACAGAGACCACACAGACAAACCTGGAACAGTGGAGTTGATAAGTCTATTACGACTTGTCCTCACCTGCAACAATTTTGAGTTCAACGGTGATCATTACCTCCAAGTCAGTGGTACCGCCATGGGTACCAAGGTAGCTCCATCATTTGCCAACCTATTTATGGCAGATTTGGAAGAAAACCGTTTACTCAAACATCCTCTTTCACCACTAGTCTGGTGGCGATTTATTGATGACATATTCTGTATATGGACTCACTCCGAAGAAGAATTAACAGATTTTGTCACTTTTCTGAATTCTTGTCATCCGACAATCAAATTCACATGCAATCGGTCAAAAAGTGAAATCAATTTTCTAGACACAACTGTGAAAATTGACTCACAACATAGAGCATACACCATGCTCTATGTTAAACCCACGGACACCCACACCTACCTACACTTTAGGTCAGCCCATCCCAGACACTCCAGAACTGGAGGGCCGTATAGTCAACTTCTGCGAATTAAGAGAATTTGCAGTAAACCAGAAGAATTTGAAGAGAATTCAAAGAAAATCCTAAAGTACTATGAGAAGAGAGAGTACCCACCTCAAATACTTAGAGAGTCAAAAAGCAAAGTTGACTCAGTCAGCAGAGCAGATCTTTTGACACCAAGCCAAGATGAAGAAAACACTGATCAAGAAAACTTTTTCTTAATCATATCATACAACCCTGCTCTCCCTCCAATTAGACAAATAATCCAACAAAATTGGAGGACTTTAGAAGCCTCTCGTCATGCTGAAACAATCTTCAGTAGACCAGTCACCATAGGTTTTAGACGCCCACAAAACCTACGAGACATGCTAGTCCACTCCAGAATTAGACACTCCAATGCTGAAAGAGAAAATCCAGCAATTTCAGGCAAAAAACAGAAGAATGAATGCAATCGCCAGAATTGCAAATACTGCATTCGGCTGAACACATCAGGAAGTGTCACCAGCACAGAAACAAAACGGACATACATAGTCCCGAGGGGAGGTTGCTGTGAAAGCTCCAACTTAGTGTACCTCCTAACTTGCAAGACCTGTCATAAACAATATGTCGGACAGACACAACGTCCACTGAAGGACAGGTTAAGAGAGCACTTTCGTTATATCAATAACAAAGTGACCACTCAACCCCTGGGAAGACACTTTTCCCAGGAAGGACATGATGGACTGAACATTGAAGTCCATATCCTAGAATACATCCCGACTCCTCCGAGATTAGCCCGCACCAGAGAGCTGCGACTAACTCGGGAGAAGCATTGGATGCACCAACTACGCTCGATTGAGCCATTCGGCCTCAATATCATGGGAAAGTGAGCTCCCGTGCTCAGTCTAATACTAAATTTTTATTGTCTGAGCTCATTTTCCCATGCTATGTACCACTCAATTAACACATAATAGTGTTAATTTGAAAATAACTGCATATTTATTCACAAGGGAAATGTTCCTAAATATTTCCATAGTCCCTATCCAGGGCCATTGGAACAACTATTCTGTTGTTCTAATTCTAAACAAGCCTAAGATAAGTACTGATTGACCCACAGTCATCAAACATCTAGGTGTTTCCATATTAGGAAAACACCTATTTTCAAAGAAAAATTCTTTGAATCAACGTAAACAATAGCACGTGTTTTACGTAGCAACCCAAACGTATATAAACAGGCACACGCAGTTTTTTCAACGGTCGGTTTCGTAACTGATGAGGTGAAGAGATCACCGAAACTAGTCTTACGTCGAAAAACCACAAAAGCCTCTTCCATCTACGGTCTAGTCCCGTCAGATTTGCTCAATAAGAATAAAGATTGATTAATCTGCAGTTTGACAACCTTCTGAAAAAAACTCTGTCCTTATGTTTAGAAATGTTTTCTGTTACATTGCATTCTTCTTCATGGGTTAAGTTGTTATAATGTTGGTTTACAGGAGTGTGCTCAACCAATAATCACACATAGCTTTTGGCTCATCCCACTGCATGATGTTGCAGCTTCGATGTTTTTCTGTATCCTGGCACTGCACGTTTTGAATCTTGTTTTTTTCTCTCTATGTCTCATTATACAAAGGAACTATAACTGTAGCTTAGAAGTAAACAGCTCTGATGTGTTTTCCTATTGAATATAATAATAGTTTCCTTTATTTCTTTTTCCTAATTTGTCCTTTAGCAGTTGCCTCCAAAGCAGACCCAGGCTGCGTATTTTGTATATTCCGTTGGGGTCTGCCCTTCTTTGACAGTGTCACTGTTTTAGTGTTGGAAAAGTGACTCTGTTTCTTATTGGCAGAGTATGGTTACTGTATATTGTAACATGCTTCAGTACACTAAGGACCAGAGGCTGCTACTGGTCTAGGCGATAATGATGAACTTCCTGATTGGGGTCTCAGTCTAGGGGGAGGGTCAAAGTATAGTTTTGCTTCCCGGACTATAAATAAAATCCTGTCGAAGAAGGGCAGACCAAGTGTAGGAACACTGAACTTGGTCTGCTTTGCAGGCAACTTTAGCAGTCAATCCTGAACATTTTTATTGTGAGCAAGTCTAAAACATTTTATTTAAAACAGAGGAATATTTGTGAAAGCCCAACTTTTTCCCCACAAGGAAAAAACTGTAATCTCTCACTCTCTATGTATACTGTACTCAAGGGAAACTTAAAGTGCTATTAATCTACAGAGTGGTGGTTGTAGCATTGAAATTTTATTTGGAAGTAAACAGAAAGAGCCCCTTTGGGACTTGGGATAGTTTATCTGTGAGACAGCCGATTTTAAACAATGCATGTGGATGAAAACATCTTAAAATTCTCTATCAGACCACGTTTTTGTTTGTTTTTTGTTTTTTTTATATTAAGATTAACTAAATATAAGCCTACAGAAGTGCACCTTCAACATTTTAATTTACACTTACCTGACGCTACTCCATCCATTGAAACTCCTTCCTGCGAAACTGATTAACTTTATGTAAATTGGAAGTACAGTAGTCCCTCCTTTGAGAGACCACCCCTAGTGCCACACAAAAGGCGGTCACATAAAGGTGGTCCCTCAAAGGAGGTATAAATAACATGAAAAGTACTACAGAAAGACCTGACAACTGTGGTCTCTCAAAGGAGGTGGTCTCCCAAAGGAGTGGTCTTTCAAAGGAGGGACTAGTGTAATCACTGACTATTACTGACTTACATGAGCCTGTAGCTACCAGGCAACACATGATTTCCTTTATACAAATATGAACACGAAATTCAAGTTGTTCTCTGATTAAATTTATTTTTGTAATAACAATGCATGACAATTCAAGCAGCAGTACGTTGACACACGCAGCTGTGCCAAAGTAGACTGTATCATGTAGTCACAGAAAGTATAGTGTCATACAATTCAATATCTGTGTTCATATACATAAATCTGTGGAAAGCAATGACACACAAGCAAGCTCCTACATCTACGTTTCTAAATCAAAGCAATAATACACCTCCGAATGTCCGAGTCATTTCTTTATTTTCGTACATCCGTGGGAAGCAGTAGACACTATGTTTCATACACATGCATCCATGACAATCAGTAATGCACGTACATGTCGGTCTCTCTACTTCCAACATAAATAAAAGTAACAGTAATACAGAGACTTGTACATCTGTCTTACTATAACCCATACACTTAAGGAAAGCACAGCTGCCACATTTGTGCGATTGTTCAGTTAGCATATTTATGGAAAGCAAACCTGGAATATCAGTTGCTGTATATTGTATCTCCATGTATTTATACAATGCCACAGTACATAGGTTTGCTCATTTTGTGTCGCTGCATGCAAAAATAGTGCAACACACAGTTTGTGTATTCCATATGTACATGTCTCGCATCTATGGAAAACAATGCCACTTAGGCTCAGTTTGTGTTGACCCTTGTACACCACAGATTTACGGAAAGTAGTGATACACAGGCTCACTGATTTGTGTCACTGTATATCGTACCTTTATGGAAAACAGTGATACACAGATTTGTACATTTGTGTTACTGCAAATAGGTTTGTGGAAAACCGTTGCACAGCCTCAAACGTTTCCTACGTGTCAACATTCCACACCTCAAAATAGGAAGATTTTTGTAAATTTGAAAAATCCATGGGGGAGATTTGTATTTTCTCAAAGAATATAATAGAAAGTATTAAATTTCCATGGGGGGAGATTCTGCCAAATTTGCAAAATTTTGCACCTCAAACAAATTTGGATGAAAAAGTGGGAGACTCCCGCCTTATGGGGGAAACTTGACAGGTATGACGTTTGTGAAACCTGCATCTTACAGAGTAGTATAATCTTGTGTAATACAAAAGGGCTTGCTTTCATATTTCTTAAGTTTTCACGCAGATATCAAATTCACAAAACTAGCTCTGGCACCTTGGGAATTAGGTCAAGGTCATCCATCTTAATATTTAACCTACCCGTGTAGACCTTATTGAGGAGTATAATCTTGGGTGATATGAAAGTGTTACTTGTAAATCTTTTTTTTTTTTTTTAAAGTTATGTAGAAAAGAATTGCAAAATTACAGCTCAGCAACCTTGGGAATTGGGTCAAGGTAGTCCATCTTAAAACTTGACCTAGATGTTATAAAGGAGTATAATTCTGCATAATTTGAAAGTGCTAGCTTTAGAACATTTTAAAAGTTATTTTGCAGAAACAAAATACACATTGATCGCTCTGTGACCTTGGAAATTAGGACGTCATCCCTCTGGAAGATATTCATACATATCTTTTCAAGTTAAAGAATCTGATGAAAATGTTACCTTTTACAGTCATTGATATCAATTTGACTTTTCAAGGTCACTCAAGGTCAAAAGTGACAACACCAGCAGATACCCAATAGGTACATTTTTACACAACTCTAATGTAATTATACATAACCATGCATTTATTTAGTACTATCACCGTGATACAAGGCAATGTTACGAATGTACACTGGTGCAATGGCTGCGATCAAGTTCACGAAACTCTGGAAATAGACATATTCCTGCTAAATGAACAAACTTGACGAAACTAAGCATACACACTAAATTGAAACCTGTGCTTTTGTGTTGGAAAAAAACTTGAAAGTAGCTTTATTGTGAAGAAAAAAAAATGTCAAACTAGACATACCTTCAATGCAAGCGTTGACTGAAGGGTCTGCCATTTGCTCAAATTAGGTCATGGTGACACCAAAATCTAATCAGTTCATCTTGTCAGGGAAGGTAAGCATATTGCCAAATTTGAGCAAAATACATGGAGGCATTCTGTAGAGATCACGGTAAGAAGAATGTGTACATCCAGATGGATATCTGGACTGACAGACAGACAAACCGAAAACAGAAAACGCCCCCCCCCCCATGGGGCAGACTCTTAAAGAATCACAACCCCCACCTGGTAAACAAATTAAGGTCTAGGTGCACACGGAAGTGCCCCCCATGTAACTTCAAGTAATTTGTCAAGCAGTTTTTGAGAAGCTCTGTGTCATCATGTATTTCATAAATTCATGAAAAGCAGCAATACACAAACTGTCACCCTTGTGGCATGGCATATTTCATGTGGCAAAAGAAAGTACATGCAAGACTCTCCATCTGAACAATTGTAGATCCTTAGTTCATACATCAACATGGGTGAAGCAAGATAGCACTATCTATTTTACTGTATTTCCCACACAGTGGCAAGTAGTGTTACAGCCTTCCACATCTGTATGTACTTTTCATACATTTATGGAAAGTGTGACTCTTGGCTCTCCTTCAGTGTAAAGTTAATATTATCATAATTATTATAGACAACAAGACTCAAACATACGTGTCATTACATAACCTATACTTTAATGGACAAACAAAAGTCAAACCACCGTATCATTGTTTATTTCATGCATTAATCAAACGCAGTGATACACAGATCCCCACAGTGTACAGTAGAAGCATAAATATTTATCCAATTGATTAAAGATAAATATTTAACAGAATTTAGTTTCCCGCATTGCCAACCTGGGATGGCAAAATGCTTTAAAAACCAATACCTTCTGGTCTTAAACTTCCCAAATGCTAATGCCCAGGAGAATATTTTTTGTAAAAAAAAAAAAAAGGACTTCAAGAAAAGTGTGCTCACAGGCTTTTTAGTGTAGTTATAAGAAAAGCAACAATAGAGCAGCTCTGTGTTTTATTTACACCATAATTGCTGGCAGAGATCAAAACAATATCACAGTTATCAGCACCACATGTCAAATATTCAATATAAAATGGCCCAACTCTTAAATGAAGCAAGACAAAATCTGGCTTTTCTGAGAATTCAAAATTAGAATCTTAACTGTTCCCAATTTACATTTCCCTAACTAAGCCATATATTGCGCCTGTAGAAACATGCTGTTTTAACAGTACGGAAAATATATATATACTACAAATGTATATCTGTTTGTACATCCTCACTTGAAGTACTAAATGACCACTCACGAAATAGATATAATTGCAACATGATGTATGGTTGTTGTATGTTTATTGTCAAAAATAATCCTGAGAATCAAGTTAGTGGTAGATGCTGGTAAGGTGAAAAAAAAAAAAAAACACACAAAACAAAAATACAATTATACCTGCATTGTGATAATCGATCGGTTAGATTAAACTTCCAGAAATCTAAATGTCAAAAGAATCCTCTCCGATTTATCTCAACTGTCCAATTTAGAAATACATTGAGTGTCAATTTTGCTCACCAGGTTCTGCTTGGGTTGCCTGAAAAGCAGTCTCTTTTTTCTCAATGTGCACAGAGGAGGCTTCTTTGCATCTTGGCAGGCAACTGGTTCAGTCTGTTGAACTCACTCCTACACAAATTTGGAATAAAAGCTATACTTCCACTTGCAATTGCAATTCAACAGGTAAGGGCACATGGTATTTTTCTTACTTGTCCTAACTACACAGCGTCATATGCTAATTTACACATTTATCTCAAGCTATGCCTCTTTATCTATGTATACAGTACCTCATGGTTCACCAGAATGAACGATCCATGAAAACATGCAAATTTTTTTTTTGCTACACAGGCCCTTATCCTAAGTTTTTCCCAGTTTTCCAGCATGGGTATTGGCTAACTTTATGTAATATATAAATTTCTATTTCTATAGTGATAATGTACAGCTGTAACACATGTACTAGATGAGTGTTTACTTATAAGGAAGCCCTATGATCTGTCCTTACTTCAAGTGTGCATTATCTTCTGTTTCCTATATGGTTTCGCACGGAACAAATTAGTCTGCCCACACAGGCAGCATGCATGTGTAAAAGCCTCATTTGGTGATGGTGACCTTCTCAAAAGAGGGTCTAATATAAGAACATGAATCTCCTCACCGATTGCCACATCCTTGAATACCACTCAATATGTATACTGAAAGTAAAACTATTTTCAAGCCGTATTTTCCTGAAATGTTTTGTCACTGCATGACTTTGATTTTTGGAATATGCCTACAGGTACTATTTACATGCAATCCTACAACTATTTTCAATCACTCATGAAAGTTTCTTTGTCCTTTAGCTCCGATGTTAGTATCTTCTAGTTTAATTGCATAAATACCTTCCTTGGAAGTGGATCAATGCTTTCTGCCTAACTCTGTCAGCGGCAAAATTTTAGATGGAGTAACAGCAGCTTTCTTTCGGCACATTTTGGGTGCAATGCGCCCAAAGCATGCCAAGGAAAGCTGTTGACCCAAAGCATTATGTTCTCTGGAACTATAGGCATGCTGGTACTTGAATGAAAGGGTTTTTTTTTTTTTCATAAGAAAAATTAATCTGGCATCCTTTTTATGATTGAGAGCAGTTTGCGTTAAGTGGTTTGACTTAAGTGATAGTTGGCATTAAAAGATATAAACCAAGAAGCTACATTGAGTCTTATTCTGAATACGAAAGAATTTAACTCATTCCATACGAGTCCCTGATTTTTCCGTATATTTACTTGGATTTAAGACGACAAGTGCATATTTAAATTCTTCATGAAAAGAGCTTTTGTTCAAGTACCAACATGCCTATAGTCTTAAGGCAGTGGTTCAGGCACTGCCTGTCAAGTCATGCTGCAGCTGCCACAAGGGCAGCTGCAGCATGACTTGCCAGGCAGTGCCAGAACCACTAACCAAGGCCTGTGACCATAGTATGGAGTTAGATTAAGCATTACATGCTAATACTTTAGACAACAGTTCATACCTCCTACCAGTCCACAACAGAAAATCTAGACCATCTTTCAGTAGAAGGAATTCTAAAACAGATGTGCTCTAGAAAGATCTGATAAGCCTTACAGATCTCATGCTGATGTATTGTATTGGCATGCAACAGTTTCCCATTGAAAATCTACAAAAATGGTCCACTGTTACAAGTATTGTCTACTATTTCCTCAAGAATGATATAGGTATTTAGTGCACCCAAAGTGTCCTAAGGAAGGTTGCTGACCAAGTCCCAAGCAGTTGAAAAGCGTTTGCAACAGCTACATTTATACATAGAGAGTGCTTGAAATATGTCATAATCTATGTATACTGAATACTTTTACTTTAACCACAAAAGACGGCCACAAAATGAACATGTCTGTGGCAAGCTGTTTTAACATTTAATCATGATCAGATTTATGTATCTACAAAATTCAATTTTGGATATCAATAATTATTTATGGATATTCAAAAAAGAATTTTTGATATCAAGAATTCCTTTATTGATATTAATAAATGATTTTTGCATATCAAAAAATCATTTATTGATATCCAAAATTGAATTTTGGATATCCATAAATCAATTTTAGGTATTGAAAAATTATTTTTGGATATCAAAAATTGATTTATGGATATCCAAAATTGAATTTTGGATATCCTTAAGTATGATTAAATGTTAAAACAGCTTTGTCATACATGTCTTATGGAACAAGAATATCAGCACTATATGTCATTTGTTATCCTTTATATTATTGTCATACTTTTGTTCATTGCTGAAAAATCATTGAAAGAAAACGATGTCCCCTTTGTGCAAGAGTACTTTTTTGTGGGTAAATCACGGTACAAAAGAGGTATACTGAACATTTGTTTTATTTATAATAATTAATTCGTAAAGCACCTATTCAAAAATTGTACTACTGTGTTTTTCCCAACCAGCTGTCAATACCGATATGTGATTATAACACTCTCTCTATCTCTCTCTAAATTGTACTACTGTGTTTTTCCCAACCAGCTGTCAATACTGATATGTGATTCTCTCTCTCTCTCTCTCTCTCTCTCTCTCTCTCTCTCTCTCTCTCTCTCTCTCTCTCTCTCTCTCTCTCTCTCTCTCTCTCTCTCTCTCTCTCTCTCTCTCTCTCTCTCTCTCTCTCTCTCTCTCTCTCTCTCTCTCTCTCTCTCTCTCTCTCTCTCTCTCTCTCTCTCTCTCTCTCTCTCTCTCTCTCTCTCTCTCTCTCACAACATATCTATATCCCTTGCAAATGATACATCATACTCTGGTCTTTTTTCATATAAAAATACTCAACACTCTGAATGTATACCAGCTCTACTCTATATGCATACCATACTTATAAAGTCTCAGTGAATATTGTACTCATCTACTTTATCATGTTTATCACACTCAGCTCTTCACATAACTCTTGCACATCATTACCATCAAGTGTCAATAAAATATTCTTTTTTATACATAGCACTTTATTTTATCTGCATTAGAAACTCAGCTACAATTGCCCCTCAACTCTGCACACCTGGACCCTGAATTCCCTTGGAAGATCTGCACACCTGTCAACCTCTGACATTACTTTCCCATGTTTAAGAAGACCTAAACATCTCTCAACATCTGACATTACTTTCCCATGTTTCAGTAGACCTATACACCGATCAACCTCAGACATTACTTTCCCACATTTCAATAGACCTATATATCTCTCAGCCTCTGATAGTACATTCCCATGTTTCAGAAGATCTATACGTCTCTCAACCTCTGACATTACTTTCCCATATTTCAGAAGATCTAAACATCTCTCAACCTCTGACATTACTTCCCAGTGTTCCTTGCACATCATAACCAGCTATGATAATTTTTCACCCACAGTAGATCCTCTTTTGAGAAACCACCCCTGGGGCAGGTCTTAAGGGGTCAGCCATTTTTATCAACATTTTCACATTAGTGCATAGAATATGCTGGGGGAGGGGGTCAAGATCAATGTATGTTTTCAGCTAATTTTGAAAATGTTGATCAATATTTAGCCAAAAATCAACATTTTTAGAGTACTCTTTTTGGGGGGGAGGGAGGGGGTTATAAGAAAGAGTACTCTGTGTACACTTTTGAAAAACTTGATAATTTTGGCTGACCCCTAAACAGGTCATATAAACCGATGATCTCTCATTGGAGGTAAAATATCATGGATAAGGCTTCAGGACCCAGTGAATATGGTCTTAAGAAGGAGATGGTCTTTCAATGGAGTGGTCTCTCAAGAGGGACCACTATACTCTTGCACACCATCACTCTGATACTGAGCTCTCTTTGCACATAATCAGTCTGACACCAAACTCCCTTTGCACGTCATCTTGAGCCCTCTCTATACTATACACGTTTCACCTCATTCAGTGTTGCACTCCTAAAGTCTCTCTGCACAGCACTCCTAAATACCCAATGCACACCAATGTATCATACTCATATCTTATAAACATCATACTTCTTCATACACACCATCAATAATAATAATATTGCATTAAATTTTCTTTTCATAACACAGGTCACCCCCCCCCCCAATTTTTATTAAACAGAGAAGGAATATATTGATATGTATTATGTTCTGTTTGTATAATTTATATAGCAACAGGGGTCTGTGCATTTTTCCAAATTGCTATGATTAGTATACACTAAGAAATGATATGGGGGTAATACAACTATCTGGTAATATTGCCCCTTACAAAATACATATTATGTATAAACTCATTCTAGTTGGTAAAGTTGTTTTAGTACTGGAACAAAATTTCCTTTAGTGAGGATTTCCAATACTGTATCCTATTCTAAATTAACTTCAGCAAAGTTACAGGAATAAGTGTGACTAGTATCATGGATGAATTGATATTTGTAACATGTTCACTTTTTAGTGTGTTTGTTGGGATTATGAATGCTACATAATGCACCTAAACAACATTATTTCTAACTTTATACACGCATCAAGAACAACCTGGCCAAGTCTTCTAATTGTCTAAACAATAACAAACTTCTGACTATATCCATCAAGAAGGATTTCACATTAGGCTTAAGCTGCACCTTCTGTGTACAAGTACAGATCAGTACACATTGTACATGTTGTATGCATGTTTCTCCACAGGTACATACAGAGTTCATCAAACTGCACACAGGCTTCAAGATGTCAAAGGTCAGAGTTCATTGTACAGCAGACAGGTTCCTAGATGTCAAAGGTCAGAGTTCACAATTCGGCAAGCAGGAACCAAGAGGGGCAATGGTCTTTAACTTGGCATGGACAATGTCCCTTTTCATCCAGTCTTGCAATATTTACAACAGTACAGTTTTCTTGAGATGTCCCGGCCAGTCCAGTCTAACGCTGAATGCCTGGGTTTGGGTTACAGTTCCAGGATTGTCAGTAGCAGTCGCCCTCTCTAACCCATTCATCTCCAGACAGATCCACCACCATGACCACTGCCTGCTCCACATAAATACGTCGGTGATGAAACTATCATGATGGCCGCGTTCATGATGGCTTGTCACCTCCATTTAGTCTGCTGTACCCTCTCCCAGCAAGCCAGACTCTTGAAAATCAAGATCAGTGCATTTTCATTAGTCTTACAACTACAATACTAACACAATTGACTCTGGCAAATAAGGTCATGCCAGTTTAAAACCCTCCCAAAAAAGTTTGTTTTCTTTCTGATACATATAGATTATTTTTTAAAGTGAGAGCTTCCAAATGTATTCAATTTTGGAACTCTTTCTAATATCAAAGAAACAAAAACCTAAAAGAAAATAAACAAAAACACTCACATGCCTTCAGTTTATATTTGGAATTAAAGTCAAAATCACAACAGATTTTTTTTTTTTTTTTGGGGGGGGGGGGCACAGTTTTACATAATATTAGTCTCAGCATCAATGTTACAACATGTACCTTTGAGAGCTGGATTCAGCCAGGAAATTAATACTCTCCTGAGCTTTACCTGTATAATATATGTACATGTCTGCCCGTCAGGTAAACCATACACTCACCCGCTAGACGTTCCCGACGCATCTCTGCTTGTCTCTTCCATTCTGGCTCTTGACTATCTGTCGTCACTACAAAATCATGTAAAAGTGTGACAAAAGGTCATCTATTTAGCATTAACTATGTTCCCACATCGGAAATATTTAATGTTGCTCAAAAGCCAGAATCTACAGCTTTCTTCAGAATAGATTGTGCCATAACAGGATGGATTTTGCCATCCAAGGCACCAAAAATTTCAGAAATGATCTACACAATGTTTATGCAGGTTCCACACAGACCCAATGGGCGTCCTAAAGAGAGCAGTGGCCACTGAGTGTACACAAATCCAGTCATATGACCTGTTTTCACAGGTTGGAGTCTACAGCTTCTGACCTCCCCACAATCTCTGCTGAGCCCTAGGGGCTCTCATGTAGTCTCCAAACTTTTCGCTATATTTGAGAACCAGACTAGGGACTGGCGGCTCAAAAAACCCAACTGAAATTGTTTTCTCATTGAATTGCTCTACAAAGTCAAGCAGGAGCAGTTTGACGCATTTTGCCACCAACAGGGCTCATCAGGCACTGACTTAGTGCTCACTAGCTCGTGATTGATTACCCGCAAAAGGCCATAGCCGTCTTTATATACCCCAGGGTAACAGGTCCATCATAAGTAACCATGTTATGTCATGGCTTGAGCTGGAGAGGAAGATTCTCTGCTGACTCTGTCAGTCATGTTTGTCAGTGGGTAGTCTGTTGACATGTGCTGTAACACGTAGTATTCAATGACATTTTAGTCTTTAAACCTGCTGTGCTGGACGGTATTCAATGACATTTTAGAATTTAGAACCTGCTGTGCTGGAGAGTATTCAATGACATTTTACTGTTTGGAACCTTTAGTACAAGAGAGTATTCACTGAGATTTTAGTTTGTAGAACCTGTTGTGTCAGAGAGTATTTAGTGACATTTTAGTTTGTAGAACCTGTTGTGCTAGAAAGTATTCAATGACATTTTACTGTTTGGAACCTTTAGTACAAGAGAGTATTCAGTGACATTTTAATGTTTAAGAGCCTGTTTTCTGTATTCAATGACACTTTAATTTGTACAACCTGTTCAGTATGAGAGCAGTGACATTTTATTGGTAGGGCCTACCTGGTTGTGCTGTGAGAGTATAATTATTGACACTTTAATGAAATTTACCTGGTGACATTTTAATATTTGCAACTGGTTCTGCTGTGAGGGTATATTTAGTGACACTTTAGTGACATTTACCTGCTGGTGTACCGGAAGTCCTCCTCCTGCGCTGTACCAGCTCCTGTTTCCACAGAGGCAGGGTAGGCCCTGTGTTCACTTCAGCGGTCGGCTGTGAAAAAACCGTCAGCAAAATCAGTACAGCACATTGTGATCACAGCAATGGATTCACTACTGGTGTTTACATGCTAGCAGTGACTACACTGCTGTCAGGGGTTGACAGGACATATCTACAGGCAAAAATTGATAGCATAGACACTTGCATCCTCAGAAATATGTTAACTTACCTTTTATTATGTGGTTAGTAATCATGCATTTTCCTCATGGAGTTTCCCTTCATGCATATTCTCTTGTGGGTTGTCAATTTTTGGAACTCTGATTGTGCCCAGTATTTTTTTTTTCCTAAAACAATGCTGCATTGCCTTATTACCATTTTTGGTATGTAATTGAAGTGTACCCTGCCATGGGATCAGGAATACGACAATATAGGTACATGACACTACTGTGGCTGATTTTACATGTAAGTTAATGATAAATTGATATGCTGATGGTTGAGTCCCTTTGACTGTGTAACTACATCAAGCTTGCTTCCTCGCTACAAGCACTTGTACGTGTATATGCACACACTAGGAGAGCCAAAACACCACGAAATGCCAAGGAAATTTGTACAAAAGTCCTTTTCTCAGCATCTCTTGGCAATTTTGCCAAGAAACGCCAAGATCTACTACGATGCTACTCTCCCCTCAGCATTTCTCAGCAAAAATGCCGAGAAACGCCAAGGTACCTCTCACCCTACTCCTTAGCTCTCTTAGTTTCTCAGCATTTTTACGAAAAAATGCTGAGGTAATGTTTAGAGTGAAAAGCATCTCAGCTTTTCTTCCCATTTTTGCCAAGAAATGCCTAGGTTCAGATTGGAGACTGGAGTACTTCAGCGTTTTCCAACATTCTAGGAAGAAGATATTCATGAGAAGAATTGGCAGGCATATTTCAGGGTAATGCAAAACAAGACAGACACCATTTATTCATTGTAGAACATAAATGATTGTACTTTACTATTTATAAGAATCACTGATACCTGCTAGTAAGTGACATTTTAACCAAGTTAAGGAATATGAGAGATGCACACCCTTCTTTCAGATTCCTACTGGAACAGTTCATACTCCCCAGTATTAACATCTAAATGAGGCAAAACCCTAAATCATATGTTGTTACCTGAGATGTCATCGACTCTTGGTAACATGCTTCTAAATAATATAGCACGTTTAACGGTGGCAGTTTTACAATACATATACATTCACAGTGGACCCTGATTGTAAGACCTACATGTGTAGTGAGAGATGTTTTTGTTTACAGTTTCATGCCACTTTGTGGTATTTTTGTTGAATATACCTTTATTTTAAGACCACCTGCAGCATAAAACCACATTTTGCTGGCAGTAGGGATGGTCTTGTTTGCAAGGTACCACTGTTTTTATACTTTAGCAGGAACTTTTTAAATACAGGTGCCTATCTCCAACCCACACATAGGCATTTCTCGGCAAAAATGCCGAGGTTTTCCTTTCACTCTAGCCATTACGTCGGCATTTCTCGGTGGAAAATGCTGAGAAACGCAGGGCTAAGGAGTAGGGTGAAAGGTATCTTGGCGTTTCTTGGCATTTTTGCCGAGAAACGCCAAGGTAAGAATCAGGTACCTTGGCATTTCTCAGCATTTTTGCTGAGAAACACCGACGGGAGAGTACCATTGCAGTAGACCTTGGCGTTTCTCTGCGAAATTGCCAAGAGATGCCAAGAAAAGGATTTTTGCATAAATTTCCTCAGCATTTCTCGGCAAAAAGTGCCGAGGGTGGCCCTTTCTCAGTGTTTTGGCTCTCCTAGTGACATGTATATTACACCTACATCATGCGCTTTTACTCGCAAGCTGAATTACGGCTTCAAGACGTGCCTTATGAAACATGGAAGCACATGGGTTAATGTCAGTGCTGTTGACTATGATGCATTATGTACACCTGCATACGCACCATATACAGTACTTGTTCAGTACATTTAATTCAGTTTTTTGTAAAAATTTTTAGGGCTCTCGTGATCTGTGCTTTAACTAACAGCACGATAATATGGCATGTACTTTTTTCCAGGCAATGTGCAAATCACTCATGTTAGACTTAGTATGTCAGTACTTAGACTAAGTATGTTGACACTTTTATCTTAAGCTCTTCCATAAGGAGTTCAAAAATGCAAGTTTCACTTCATTCTGCGGAAACATCTGGTAAAAAATTTACAACGGAGTAAATTGATGTGGTAGTGTAATAACACGCAGCACGAAATCACAATTATTTAAAAACAACTTACATTTTAATTTGTAACAACTACAAACTACATGTTCACTGAAACAGCATTCAAAAAATAAAAAAAAAAAAACAAAGAAAAAGGAAATGGATTAACCCTGATGCCTACAACCCTAAATTAATTTCATGCTGCTACAGATATTGAATTCAAGTGTCATTTTTCTCAGTCTCAAGACCATATGGCAGCTGTAGCATCATTTGTCGCACTAAGTCAAAACCACTGACCAGCACTGAATACAATCAGATAAATCTGTCAAAAATAACTAAGAATTTAATCCGGGCTCCAAGTTGAACCTGGATGTTGAATTCATATTTCCAACAAAATTAACAGATTACTATGAGTGAGGCATCCACTTTCCTGTAGGGCTCTGGTCTATTCTAAGATACATATCCCTCACAAAAACTGACACAGCTGCAGTCAATCTTCTGGTGATATTACGGTAATGACACCCCACGAGCAAAACTCTGACAGCCTCCAAGTAAATTTCAAAGTTAAATTTTAAACTAAAATTCATAAACAAATTCAAAAGTGATCATAGGAAGCTGGAATTCAATCATCATCTGGTCCAACTCCATGTATGTCTCAAAAAAAAAAAAAAAGCTGCAGTAATATTTTTCCAGATATGGTGGTAATGTTTTCAGGGTTGACAGCTGTCTTCTGGGTAAATTTTCTTCCTTTATTTTTACCTTTTAGAAAAGTAGTACACCCATGGAACTTACAGAAAATATTGCAGCAATTTGAAATATCAATGGACCCTGGCTGGCTTTGGGCCAGATTATAATTTGTGCTGGATTAATATAAGATAGACAGATGGATGAACGATGCAGGGGGGACAGCAATACCTTGAGCACTCTATATGCCCAGAATAAAAACTATGAAGTATTAATATCATTCTTGAGTCATTGTGTACTTCATAGTACAGACTAGCATTACACACAGAGATCTAGCTTAAAACAGCTACATGCAGTCAAACTTCACAAACATGTCAAACTTCTTTTCTCATCAGAGTCAAGAGTTCAGTCACAAAGTAATACATATACATAGAGCAATTACCTAAAATAGGCACACCATAACCTCTCTACATGTATCCCAATTTGTCAAAATTACTTTGTTAAACTGCAATTCTCTTAGTGGAAAAACTACCAACACACACGACATGATATATATATTTAAAGTATACAGCAGGCGGCTAACTTTGAAGAAACACACACATCATGCTGGTCAACAATGGTACATGCACAGGAACCACAAGTCAACACAGACAGTTTTCCATGCCTCTTTATACCTAGGCTTGGTCTCTAACATTAGCATGACATCTTTGACCTGTAATCTGACCACAGCCCATGGACTACTGGTCAATCTTTCTTGCATGCAATTTCACAGCACAGAGACAGTGGCTCTGTGCACAAGGCTTGAGATATACCTTTACCTTGTATGTCTGCATATTGCTGTCCAAGTATAATGTCAAGTTTCCATATAAATCTGCATAATAAACTGCTGTAATGGAAAATTATTTTGCACAGAGGACAAAGGACTGATAGGAAGGTTGACTGCCGTACCACAAACCAACAGCCTTTACAACTGCAGTGTGACCGATCTCCCGACTATGGCTCTTCAAATATCCATTTTCCTCCACAGCTAACAAGCTTTCAACATTAACTCATGGCACTGTTACCAATTATGGATATAATGTTTCTACATTACCATGCCACCTGGTGGCTGTGAAGTACATTATCTGTATTTGCCGTAAAACCAGCAACAACCCAGTGCAGTACTGTGTTCTGGGGACTCGGCAGAAATGTTTTGATGCATTGGGCAGATATCTCACATTGGGATTACATTGACATGAGAGTACACCTGTATATGTTTTCATTGTCAGGTGAATATAAACATCATCTTTACTCTGTATGCTTAATCATCTTGAAATTCAAAGACTGACTTCTTAAAATTCAGTGCTTTGAAATGTTTAATTTAAAAACTTAGCTGCTATTGTGCCAGAGTTTTTTTTTTGGGGGGGGGGGGGTCTGTTTATACCATTCCATTAATAATTAATTCTGTTTTATGACAGTATCCTGTGTTAAGGCCAGCTTTGTTTAGGTTATTTGCACCAAAATCAAGTGTTCAGTGTTCACAAATGAAAATTGCTCAGATGTGGCATTTTTGAATACCTTAGTCTGTGCAGAGTCCCCTCTAAAGTAAATATGAAATATTTGAGACCATAAATAGTGTTTGGGTTTCGAGAAGTGTACAGAATTGTTCAGTTGATGAGGTTATACTGCTTATATGCATATCAGGGCCCCCACAGCCCGCATGCAACATAATAATATCAAAGCCAGAAACAGCTGGAACCACATATAACAGTAACTGACACAACTTAAAATTTACCAAACTTCCATGCAGTCAGTTTACAGAATAACTGGCATTCCTACTCCAAGCCCAACCAGACAGCTCAAGACTATAAACCCAGTGTCCAAAGTCAGGGCCACAGAATCACCATGGCCCATGATATAATGAAAACCTGAGAAAGCGCAAATTTGAAGCCTTATGCACACACATGTACATGTACTATCTTGTCATCCGGTCGACTGACACAGCAAGCCTTTAATAATTGACCACAGAAACTGGCGTTTCACATCAAATAAGAAGAACAGTTAAGACAATAAACCTTTCTTTAAGGCTTTCACGGACAGCACTGATTACTTTGATTTAAACACACTGCCGATAGTATTTACATGACAGAAGGGTTGTGTCCTACATGCAGATGGTCATCCTGTACAGTACCAGCAGAAAGTCTTGCACCATACCCTCTGTAAAGCCACTGGTGGGGCCACCCACAACTACCACTGTCCACATGGTGTTAAAAAAAAAAAAAAAAAAAATCTCTTGCACCATATCAAGGTGTGGGCAACACGCAGGTACCAGCATTCCAAAGCATAACCAAAATCAAATTTCCCTGGGGGTCTACCCTATTGTATTCCCTCTGACAAAGATACCCCTGGGATACCACTCGGGTGGGTCACCAGGGGACCATTCAAAAATGGGTGCAAGACTTTCTGGCAGCACTGTATATATCGATGAGAAAAGCTTGTGATCAGTTTGGTCAAAACAGACAGGCTCCACTCCACTGTTGACTTTATAGGGCAACATAAGGAACTTTCCAAAGAAATGAACCCTTTAAGTTGTAGGCTGGAGATTGAGTCAACAGCCTCCTTCAGCGCACTCTGGACACATAGTGCCCAAAGTGTGCGAAGGAAAACGGTTGACCCAAACTGTTCATTTCGTCTGACAATACAAGCACATTGGCGTAACAAGAAATCTGCACTTGGAAATCATTTACAGCACTCCAGATGAGCCCAACTTCTGTTGCGATATTAGTGAGAGAGTGTATACACACACATTTATTAACATTATACATTGTTAAAGGTAGTAGCAAGTGGGCCACTTTTTACTTCCTGGGCGCGTTCTTTTGCTGTGATGTCACCTTACAATGGTCATGTGATAATTAACTTTTCTTTCATCTCTGTTTGTGGGCCGGGCATGCCAGGGTGACATTGCTTGAGGTGTTACCCACTTCTTCAGCTGACAAGAGATTATGTATACTGGTCTGCCCCATGCACATAATAAAAATACAATTAGCCACCTGGTAGTAGCAGCATTTCTCATTCCCTTTAAGACAATAATTTCTGCATCTGTCCACCAAAGTTGATGTGAAAGGCAGCTAGTCTGGTCACTTATTGGCCTCGTTATGTCAAGGAGGACGTACAGGAAAGTGCACAATGTTTTTTCAGAGATACCTGTCACAGGGGACCACCTACCAATCACCTCCCTACCCATGACCAATCGAAGTGAAACCACGTACCTTCTTCACACAGGCTGGCTTCCTTGGCATATTCCAGTGAAACTGTAATACATGTATGCCAACAGGTGCTCATATACAGCCAAATATGTGGTCGGTGGTGGAAAGGAAAAGGGCAGTGAAAAAAGTGAAAAAGTTGGAAGTGCCACCTTACCAAATAGCATCAGCCCTAGCACTCGAAACTGAAAACTACAGTGATACATCTCTTCGGCTCAGCAGCCAAACCATGTAGAGAGGAACTCTTCACCAATGTATACCTTAACCCATTAACTCTTTCGGAGCCAACTGTGACTTAAGTCGAACTATTTGAAACTAACTGCTTTGAAATATAATAAGGATGCCAGAAACATGTTCCTTGTAAAAAGACCTTTCATTCAGGTACCAGCATGCCTGCAGTTACATAGAACATGTAGAATATAATAGTCCAGGTCAACAGCTATCCTCGGTGTGCTTTGGGTGCACTGCGCCCAAAGCATGTGGAGGAAAGCTGTTGACTCCGTCCAAAATGTGGCACTGAAAGGGTTCTGAGTGCACCCAAAGCATGTGGAGGAAAGCTGTTGACTCCGTCCAAAATGTGGCACTGAAAGGGTTCTGGCCTCCTGTCAATACTTCACATTTATTTCTAAGTTCTGAAAAATAGTAACAAAGATTCTCTCCTGCCCAAAGAGACCATTCAAGTTTGCCTGCTTCCCAATCATTTCTATGGAAAACCATCATTACGTTTTGTAGCCTGCAAACCACGGACCTCCATTAGCCATCCCAACCACTGTACATCCCTCCAACCCCAGCTATTCCCTTCTGATTACTTTTGATCAGTATCTGGTTCTGCCTCAGTGGACAACCAGGCCCCAGTGTGCAGGCTGCTTTGATGCATATATAGGTCTTGGACCAGTAAATACGCTGCAGCTGCAGGTGTGTCAGAACTTTCAGTCACGCAATGAATACAGCACCTCAGGTGACAGGCTATTAAAAATTAGGGAGCAGAGAAACTCTTATGCATTTCTTGTCATATAAAGGGAATAAATATGCCTGATTATCTGTGGGTTTGGGAAGGGTGTCACTTCAACATTTAATTCTTGAACCAGAAATTTTGTTGGGCTATTATTTCACCAAGGTTTGCTTCGGAACTGTAACTATGGAGGTAAGCATAAACAAATGCGCGAGTAGCAAAAAAGTTAATTGGTTTTGCCCCCATTTTCTATTGATAGTGTAAGTGTCATCGAAGTAAGCTTTGAGAAAAATGACAGGTACAATGTCAACGAAACTTTTAAATGTCATAGACAAGCTGCCGAATATAGCCAATTTAACATGTAACTCTATTAGGGTTTGATTTACTGGTCCAAGACCTAAAGGAGCAGACATGGCCTTTTTAATTTGAAGACACATACTAATACACATGTATCTAAATGGTCATTTTATGTTTTTAAATGACAAGCTTTGTACTTTTATACATTTTGCAAGGCTCACGGGGGGGGGGGGGGGGGGGAGGTTGTCAGGCACAATTACGGGCATTTTTTTTAAAAAGTCGCTTGATTGCAATAAATCGTGAACTCTGGCAAGGGGGTCCATTGATACAGAGGGGGCACTGTATAGACACACAGATTAACACTGTGACATACAAAATAAAACAACAGTTTTATCATTTGAATTGATGTGCAAGTCAAAACTTGGGACCTTTATCCAAAAATAAAGGTATTACAGTGGTAGGAATTATGTGTGACATTGAAGGCTTTTCAGTACCTACATGTGGACGTATAAGGGTCATACATAAAACACAATACCCATCATTTTTCACAGGAAAATAACTTTCATTTTAAACAAAGTTTATTTTTATTGTAGCAAGACATGGTGCTTTCTGATGACAAAAAATAATGCATGTATCAGGAGATTTCTGCTTATATAGGTCTTGGACCAGTAAATACGCTGCAGCTGCAGGTGTGTCAGAACTTTCAGTCACGCAATGAATACAGCACCTCAGGTGACAGGCTATTAAAAATTAGGGAGCAGAGAAACTCTTATGCATTTCTTGTCATATAAAGGGAATAAATATGCCTGATTATCTGTGGGTTTGGGAAGGGTGTCACTTCAACATTTAATTCTTGAACCAGAAATTTTGTTGGGCTATTATTTCACCAAGGTTTGCTTCGGAACTGTAACTATGGAGGTAAGCATAAACAAATGCGCGAGTAGCAAAAAAGTTAATTGGTTTTGCCCCCATTTTCTATTGATAGTGTAAGTGTCATCGAAGTAAGCTTTGAGAAAAATGACAGGTACAATGTCAACGAAACTTTTAAATGTCATAGACAAGCTGCCGAATATAGCCAATTTAACATGTAACTCTATTAGGGTTTGATTTACTGGTCCAAGACCTGTAGGCAGCCACCAGCTAAACACCTCCAGTGTGGTGGTGATGTACTGTTTCATGGTAATTAGGTCCCAAAGGAGGATTAGTAGAGTTATAAAGGGAAGCTGCTGGTAATCTGCTAATCAGGTTTTCCAGCATTGCTATTTCTAGGTATTGCAGACCTCATGACACATAAAATCATGATTTCTTTTTTTTTTTTTTCACTTTTGATCATTTTTAGTTTGAGAGGGAGATACGGACTTGTTTTTTACAGCATATGACATGGCTCTTGCCTACCTTCGTATAGGAGTGCTCTTTCCTCTGTTTGTTCTTCTCTGCCAGCTCTTTCTTCCACAGTGGAATTTCTCCGAGGCGCAATGGAGCCTCTGGTCGTACCGAGGGTACATATGCCTTGGTCTTCTTCCGAGTGACTATCTCAGCCTTCCACGATAGCTGATCTGTGCCTGTTGCCAGATGTAAATTATTTCTATGCAGCTTTGCCAGTGACATAATGAAACTGCCGATTTACATTTAAAGTGTTGGTCACTAATCTGCTTAGGTCTGTGGGACCAGTGTGTCATTAAGATAAGCCTTATGTGACATGCTGGCTATAATTTATAAGTCCAAATTCATGTTGTACGGCAAGATATCAGTGAATGTGGACACTAACAATGAAAAAGTGTCAAGTGGATTGGAGGGTGCACTACTTATGCACTGATTTACGATCTGTTTTCAATGGATTTATAAATGCTAGTGCAGTGAAACCTGTTTTCAGAGACCACTGTGAAGAAAAACCACCTGCCTTTTCAGACCATGTTTACCATGTCCCTTTTGGCATCTTTCCCATGTTACTGCACCTGTATTGAGAGACCACCTGCCTTATGTGACCACTTTTTAGCCTGCTCTTTGGGCGGTCTCTCAAAACAGGTTTAACTGTACTAACTAAACAGAACACAAAATGTACACTGTAAAATTCATTTTACTTGCTGCATTGAATATGCTTTGTATTACACTGAATATGGTCTGGCATTCAGTCTTTGACTGAACTAACACTAGAACTACATTCACGATAACTAGAACAACCAGACAGGCACTAGAAATCTTAATCTTTTGCTTTCTACACTGAACATACAGCCCAGCAGACGGACGCAACAGCTGAGACGCTACATACCTGAATCAGATTTGGGGGACATTGGCACGGTAACATTGCTGAAACAAAACAAGAGCAACGCTGAAGGAAGTATCAAGAACTCCACAAAACCATGGCACTCACAGGCAAGATGGATAATGTCTGCACACATTTGAAGACTTATTGCACCCTCAGCCAGTGAGGTCATGAGCAACTTAAATAATTTCAGTAACGCACCTCATTATTAATTTCAGACAACTTTAATCACTATTCAGAAGCGTTTGATACAATTTTACTCATTCTATATTTATTTAATACTACATGTACATGTGTATAAAACTATTTGCATAAATTTACTACTGGATAAAAGTAAAATGAAGATGTTTGTCTGTGTGTCAATGTGGGATGATATGTCTCTCTTGACATGACAATTCTGCTTTATTTGTGTGATACATGCAACAACCTCCAAAAAATACATTCTTTCAAAATCGCACAAATGCAGATTAAGTTTGCCTAAACACAAAAATGAACCAGGGGTACAACAAAAAACTTTGTCATTGAAAAAGGAAGGATTTCAAGCCTTTCTTCCCTTTGATTGACAGCTCAAAGCCTGACCTGTGGAAAGCTGCAGACTTGGGGTATGTTATCTTGATAGGTCTCATCTACAACACTCAAATTGTTCTTCACCATTTTTGAAATAAGTCAAACACACTGTTGCATATGACCTTTGACCCCCAGCCACTTTTGGCCCAATTAAAGGTTCAAAGGGATAGTCCCCGTAGGTTAAGGGCTCACATTGATGGGACGTACGTGCACTAAGGACAAAATCACTTACTGGGTATTTTCTTTGCCTCCTGCACTTGTAGCGTCTTTCTCCTTACACGTCGGGGATACATAAATCACATGACCATGGTTCTGCTGAGTAGTCTCCCTGTCGTAGTTGCTCACGGGCTGTGTGCTCAAAACCTTTTTCCCAGTCTGGGGTTCACTGTGGTGTCTGGCAGCAGGTTTCGCCGTCTCCACCTTGTCATTACCAGGGACTGCAGGCCCTGATTTATGTCGCCATGGCAACTGGCTCTTTTCACCTGTGACTGTACACGAAGACAACCCAACTATAGCACAACAAAAACACCTTTTTTTCCAAAATTATAACTGGCATTCCTATCATGTATGTTTTTTGTTAACTCAGAATACAAGCAACTTGATATGTGGTGCTTCCAGTGCAGTTAGCTAGCTCCAGCAGAACTGCTGATTTCAAATATCTTTAAACAAAACAAAAAAAGAAATAAAAACACAAATTTTGGCCAAAAAAATATTGTAAAAAGCAGAACTTGTGTTCTAGTCTGGCAGGAAACTTGCTTTAAAGAAGAGTGAGATATTCCTCTTACGCTCAAATTTCAATCTACATATGGCAAACACTAGCTTTTAAGAGGAGGTCTGCCTCCCAACAAGCAAGATTAGTGAGACTTGGTTTGTGACTAGAACCTGACAGAGCAGTACATATGATCAATAAAATGTTTTTTAAGACATGCCCAACTTTCTGGCCTGACAGAACTAGAAGTCCTGAGTAATTTAGGTCCCTGAGGCCCATTCTCTGCATACATGACTCATCACCATAGTATATATTCATAAATATCGGCATGGTGTTCATTTTTTTTTTTTTTTACATAACCGCAGTATGAATGTTTTGAACATAACTGTAGTATGAATAGTTTAGTCCTAAAAGTTACTGGTCACAACAAAAAGCATTGTGTCCTAAACTTAAAGTGTATCCTTGCCGAAATTACTCAGTTAGATGACTATGTATTTCTCGTAATTGGCTGTTTAGCCATGTGAGGACGTGAAGAATAACTCTATTCTTACATGAAATTTGAGCGCAAGAGGAAGATCTGCCTGTTGACATGGGTTGGGCGCTGAGTGCCCAACCCACGCCAAGGAAAGCTGTTGACCTGGGTCATGTTGTCTTTATATCTACAGTTTCATTCAGTCGATTCTGGCCAGTTTATGGGGAAAAGGGTTACATAAACTTAAATTATGACCTTTTTGATTGGTTCCAGCTGTTTTTGGTGCTATGTTCTCTGCATTAGCTGCATTCTTTTTCTGGATTGCTGGTTCCAGGTCTGGAGGAGCAGACTTCCTCTTTTGTAGCCTTTCCTTCATCCACGGAGCCATGGGTCCTTCCGCAGCATCCCTTGTGTCACCTGCCAACAAATGAAACATGTGCTTCCACAGAAAAGAACTCTCCTGGTCGTGACATTCAAGCTTTCAACCATTAAGTACCAAGGAGTGAAGTGTAACATCCATGGTTTTGTGGGCAATTGTAAAGATTAATTTATTGATTTTTTTTACAAGAATCTTTAAATGATTTGTGATATTATGAGAGCAAATCACAAAATCAGATAGCTACACCTATGAAACTAAAGCACACATACAATTGTGTGGATGAAACAGGAAGATAAAATCCCAAAAAGTAAATATGTTTTATGCCATTTGTTAAGTTTGTTCAATTTTGTGCATAAAATTGTAAAACTTTATGGATTTTATCTCTAAAACTTGTAACATGCTAAATAAAACATCATCCATTTTGTCTATGAAATCACATTTATCGATGTTAAAATTATCAGATGGTATTCCAATTTAAACATTTTGTGGCTAGAAAAGAAGATTTGCTTCAAAGCAAATCTGTGTGCCTTCAAAAGTTGTAAATATTAAATGCTTTAACTTTTATCCTTTGGTACTTCACATGACATTAAGCTTATGGCTGGATGCAAATTTCAAAGTCCAAATGACCTTGACCTTTGACCTTTACAGGTCACATATAAATTGCACAGTGTTACAATATCCACAATTTAAGCCCAACATGAACAAAATCAGATGAAAATTGATCAAGTTAAGGCAAGATGATACTTTCAAAAGGCCAAATAACCTTGATATTTGCCCTTTTGAGGTTATATGTTCTTATAAAAATGTGCAGTGTTGCAATACCTTCAATTTGAGTCCAATATGATTAGAATTGAATGGATATTGAGCAAGTAATGGCTGGACAAAACTTTCAAAGTTCCAAATGACTTTGACCTTGGAACTTTAGAGATCACATGTAAATTACAAAAATGTGTAGTGTTACCATAGCTACAATTAGAGCCCAACATGATCAAAATTGGATAAACATTGACCAAGTTATGGCTAGAAGAAAGCCACCATCGAAAGTGGCCTTTGATCTTGAAATGACCTTTGACCTTGAGATGACCTCTACCTGAAGTGAACCTTGACCTCAAAAATGACATTTTTGCCTAAAATTGACCTTTTACCTTGACATGACCTTGACATTTGAGATGACATTTACCTTGCTATGATCAAACTCCTATACACTCGGAACCACATCTGCTATAGCATATAAGATATTGAAGATTTAAAACTTTAAATTAGCCCTCATTTGCACAATTTTGAAAAGCATGACCTCTCATTACAAAAAAGGCAAGACTTCATCTATAGAAATATAATTGTGCCAAGTTTGGAGTTTCTACATGTAATACTTTTCAAACGAAATGTCGGACAAATTTGCCTCCTCTCATTTACAATCTTGCTAATCACAGGTCTCATTTTGGAACAACTGTAGTCAATCCAAAAAAAAAAAAAAAAAAAAAAGGCTATCACCATGACCCAGATACTTGACCTAGTGACCTACTTTAATGCATGACACACTTTTGTGTCCAGATACACAGGTGTGTAAAGTTTCATGTTTTTAAGTCAAAGGACAACAGAATGACAGCCCGGGCATGAAGTGTAATATAGCTTTTCCAGAATATATCACCATGACCCAGATACTTGACCCAGTGACCTACTTTTGTTTCATGACACACCTTTAGATCAAGGTATATGTGTGTGTGAAGTTTCATGAAACTAAGTTAAATAATAAGGGAATTATAGTCCTGAGGTACTAGCACTTGTGTATCAATTTTAAACACAATCTGTCCATGCATTTTAAAGATACATGTACATGTACTGTGGTGAAAAACATTGCCTGGAGAAAAGGACAAACAGACAATCTCAAAACATAATTATTCACTCCATGGGGAGGGGGGAGGCAGTAAAAGCATATAGGAGTCAGTGACATTTTACATTGCATCTGTTTATGTAATAGAGAGTGACCTGTCAGTAATAGGGCTGAGCATCCAGTCCATCAAATCTACATGTAAACTGTAATTTCTGGAGTACAAATCACATCTTGTACATAAGTGTATCATACGATAATCTACGAAAAATGTCTGAAAAATGTAGAAATTACAAACCATTGCCTGTGTTCTGTGTACCTAACAGCTCTGCAGCCCGCCTCTTTTTGGCCAAGGCTTCCTGCATCCAGTCAGGTTTGCCGCTCTCAGGCTCGAGATCACTCTGCTCTACAGACTTGGACTTCCTCAGTTTGGCACTGGCCAACCATGATGGTTTGCTGGCCTGATCCTGCAGGCTAGTAGGCTTGGGGGCCACAGGGGGCGCTTTTATCTTTTGTACCTACAAAGTCAACCCTATTATTAGGCATATTCCCCTGTGAAACAGAAAACAGAGCAAATCAATTTCCAATAAAAGACCACTTTGTCCTGTCAGGCTATCAAAGCTGGTCTTGACTGCATCATGACCTGCTTCAAAACAGTGAAAAAATATGCAAAAAAATGTAAATCATGACAACCGATCCACTATGCACTTCCTGTCATGGTGGGTAGCAAACTCTTAAAAGTTCCCTATACCTCATCCATTTGATTCCTGACACAACATTCATTATTTACAGTACATCTGCATTTTTGCCATGTGCTGTATGACAACAGGCCTTCAGCGATTATTCATGGAAGGGCTGTTGGATCTCCGTGCCTAGTCCCTCTTTTCAAATGATGCTTGTACTTATCCATTGTATTTTTCTTGTTTCTGCATATAGTCCAAAGGGGATTCAAATGTAGATGTACAATGTTAGAATGAGGTTGTATAACAGTAACAAATTTGTGGTAAGGTTGGAGGGTGTTGTGGTCCTGTGCAGCACTGGTTCTGAAGCTTTTACGTGCCAGGAAGAGAACTGTCAAAAGACCACTTATGCCTTGCATATATAATGTAGGCTGCCAGCATTTGTCACTGCACATGTAAATGTGGTTCATTGTGAATGATTTTTGTACTTGTGTCATTTTGTCCAGACCCACTTCCTAGTAGTCATTACCCTCTTCCTCAGTCCGAATTCTTTCCTCTCCATAAGCTAACCTGTCACTGTCTAACCTATATATATATATATATATATATAAATATATATATAACTACTATTGTCCATTATTGCGCACGTTCTGTAGAATTTTGACATAGGCTGTATTAGCCCAAATAAATTAAAGGGTCTTCAGCGAGTAACTACTCAGAACATGTTTCGGAGCCTGTGTCATCACAGAGGTTCAAAACACCTTTGAAGAGGCAAAGGCATTTTCAGATTTTCCACAAATGGAAATTCCTGATTTTCACTCAGTTGATGCAAAACATTAGGTTTAAGTTGATCAGAACAGCTGATGGGCTGTTGCAATGTTAGAATGTCTGCTCAAGACAACTATAATAAAACTTACATCAGACGCAGCCGCATCTCAGTGGTAGTGGGTCTATCAGCCAAAATCACAGCGGGAGGGTGACCAGCAGAGGAAGTGCCTGATACACATATATGACTGTATACATAGATCTACTGATGGTACCAATGATGTTACTGCTGATTTCAGGTAAGCAAACATGACATAACACATAGATTGGTTCATGGTACCAGTGATGGTGCAGCTTACTTCAGGTAAACAAACATCATGATTGAACATTAAGATTAGCTGAGGGTACCAGTGATGTTGCATCTGATCAGGCAAACAGGACTGAACACATAGACTGGCTGAGGGTACCTGTGATGTTGCATCTGATTTCAGACAAACAGGACTGAACACATAGACTGGCTGAGGGTACCTGTGATGTTGCACCTGATTTCAGACAAACAGGACTGAACACATGGACTGGCTGAGGGTACCTGTCATGTTGATTCTGATTTCAAGCAAACAACAGGACTAAACATAGATTGGCTGAGGGTACCAGTGATGTTTCATCTGATTTCAGACAAGCAACACGACTGAACACATAGATTCGCTGAAGGTACCAATAATGTTGCATCTGATTTCAGGCAAACAACAGGACTGAATGCATAGATTGGCTGATGGGACTAGCAATGTTGCAGCTGATTTCAGGTCAAAATATCTCATGAAACATGCTGCAAGAGGAACTGAATGCCATGTGCCAGCCTTTTGGGCTCAACTGGCTCTAAGACAGCCTGTCAGTCACATGGATCCTGGCTCACAGCACCCAGCGTTAAGAGCCAGGATCCACGTTATAAAGGCCTGCATTACTAGTTGGACCTGCAGTCAGATGTCAGACCCAGGTAAGACCCACACAGTTAACACATGGGACTCATTTCCTCAAGTACAGTGGTACCTGCTGTATGTGGCCACCCCTTCTGCCAAGAAAAAGTGGCCACATACAGCAGGTGACCTGTCAACCACAGCTAAATTTTACAAAGAAATTGACTCCTATGTCTGAGCCTTATGAGGACAAAAACCAATGTGGCTGCTCATGGCAGTGGATGCATACAGCAGGTACCACTGTATAGGTATTCCCTTCACATTGCCTTGTCATTATCATCAAACCACTTGTCTGTAGACAATTTTACAGCCTTCCATCATGTGGTCTCATGAAACACTCTTCTTTTTGTGTTAATAATTTATATGTCATCATCAGCAGGGTTCGCATTGATATGAGAAGCTTTTTTAACAACAGTTCCGTGTCAGTATCAGACAAAGCCAGTCTTAAATTCTGCCAGACTCCACAGTATTTTGTGTATTCTGCTCCGTGCATTCAAGCCTGATGTGAGAAAAACTTGCCTTCTGTAGACTGCTTGGCACAGCTCCAAAGTCCGACTTGGGTTTGGGCTTACAAGCTGCGGGCCACACCAGGTGTCCATTGACTGGCGCACTCTTTGGAGTATTCTGCTCGATTTGTGCCTTGAATTCTTGTGAGTCTACAAATGTATATATTGTCGTGATGTAAGCAAAAACATCTTTACACCTAAGTAGTGATCTCAAGAACAAATCTACGCCACAACATCCTTGAATCTGTTAAATAATCCATTATTTCCCCATCTCAAGATATTAGGCAAGTTGTACATGAGTATGGAGGGTACCTTGCCTGACAACAGACTGCAATGCCTTATTAAGGCATAACCATGCAGCCTGCCAACAGGCAGAGTAACATACAGATGTACCAGTAATTCTTAACCACCCCCCCCCCCACCCCCGAGCTACATGTAACCAAAACAGCCTGGGGACAAAATGTTCTCAGGTTCAATGATTTTTCTAGGTGTTGATAAGACAAAAAACAAAAACAAAACAAAAATCCTGAGAAATATGGAATAGCCATTTCAGAATAGCACGCCTTAGATCAAGAGCTCTGCTTGGGGTGGGATGGGTACTGAGTGCTCAGCCTGCCATGAGGAAAGCTATTGACTCAAGTCTTAATTCAGCAGGGGAAGGGTAACTTAAATAAATAAGCTTCACCTGCTTTGATGAGAAGGCATTTCACTTGCCCATATTTTTTCACAAAGCTTATTATCATTCTTTATTCTTTTCCATTTAGATCACCCGACAGTGTCTAGATGTAAAATGTCATCTGCTTCAATGTCACTGCTTAACTTTCTTGCTATTACAAACAAAATTATTTTGTACAAGAATTGTAGATGAAGCCTGTCAGGATAGCATTCTAAAGGTACGTAACTTTAATACGGAGCACCTGATAGTGCCTAGATGTAAAATATCATCTGCTTCAGTGTCACTGCTTAACTTTCTAGTTGATAGAAACAAAATCATTTTGCACAAGAATTGTAGATGAAGCCTGTCAGGATAGCATTCTAAAGGCAAGGAACTTTAACACAGAGCTTTTGAAATCCAGTGGTCGATTCTGTCACAGGTAGGACCACACAATGATACTTCTCAGGACTTTGTGAGAGGTAGCATGGCAAGTGAGTGGGTCATCATGAAGACACAGTGAATGGGAATATGACAGCTGGAGGTTCAAAACTACTGCATTTTACCACAACCCAGAGGTCAGCATGCCTGGGTGCAATTGCAAGGTGTCAGACTGTTCTCTCAATAAATGGAAATTCACATATTTGGTAAAATATCCTTTGATGTTGGGGATTACTTTCTACACCCCCCCCCCCCATCCCACATTGACCTTTGCAATGCAGGCCCAGGCAGCTTGACCTACATGTAACTTGACAACAAAGGCAGGTAGTAACTTTGAAATCAGTCATGTGCAAGATCGTCATGTTAATGTGGACAGAGATGGTAACTGGATTTCGAAGGGTCTGTATTGGCAGAGACTGGTCATGTAAGGTCCAACCTGTGTGAAAGAAAAGTTATGATCTCGGTCTGATTCTGACTGGAAAACTGTGAACATCACTTGTACATTGTTATGTATACATGCCTGATATATCTTCAAACAGTTCCACCTCTGACATAGACCGTACGCTGCTGCGAGAGGGTCTGCGTCTGTTGGTGAGAGAGCCACGACGTAGCTGTAACTTCTGTTTGCTCACTTCAAGGTTAAGGTGGGGTGTTCCCTGAAATGTATGCAAGGTACATACGTATACATACAGCTTGAGAAAAGATGCTCAGCTCTATCATGGCACAGCTATTCATCTAAAATAGCACATACTTTGATTGAAATGTTAGGTATTAATGTTGTGTTACATTATGCAGGTACGTGTATTACATCCATTGCTGCATATATCTCGCATCTATTTGTTCAAAGAAACCTTCTTAATGAGTTTTACAAATTACATTTACATCAGAATGTTATCAGCACGCACAAGGTCAACATCTTTTCTTGCCTACATTTGGGTTTTTATTGCCCAATCTATGCCAAAGAAAACTGTTGGGACCACTTTGAGCAAAGGCTTTGAGGTCTTCTGTCTGAGTCAGTTAATTTTCATACAGTTATATTCTTCCTAGCCAGTGTCTTATAACTGTCTTTATTCAGGCTGCAGTATGACTTGCAAAACAATGCAACCCCCCCCCCCCCCCCCCACTGATATTAGATGTGTGTGTGTTTTTTTATATTTATATATATATATATATATATATATATATATATATATATATATATATATATATATATATATATATATATATATATATATATATATATATATATAGGCATGTTGATACTTGAATGAAAGCAATTCTATGATGAATAGGAAAATCAAAGATTGACATGGATTAAGTTGAGAAAATCTTTCAAATTTTGGATAATTGCTCAAGAATTCAGGAGCATGTGGAGAACTCTAGCTTATCACTTAAAAGTTGTACCATATGGCGAGCCAGCTGATAAAAATGTTTATTAACTCTCATTCTTACCTCTATAACTGAAAAGTCTATGTCGACGCTGTCGACACTGTTGACACTGCATTGCTTATCTATCTGGAAACAAAGCAAGCAAACGAAATATGAGTATGTGTAGGTATAGACGACACATACTTCAGATGTATGCACTTGGATAGTACCAAAGGGCCACAAATGGTGGTGTCTTTGCTGAAGGAGTTGTTGGCTACCAAGGTGAGCAGTGAGCAGGACTGGGTTCTTGTGTCAAACAGAACAAGAAACTATGAGGTGTGATATGACATGAAAAGCACAGAGTGATGTGCTGTTCCTTCTGACACAAGAACCCATGGCTACTAATTATGTCTCCTTTCCAAGCCATGTTGTTTGTACATGATTTTAGGAAAACAACATTTATTCATGCATGGAACTTCCACATTCACATTGTTCAACAATCACAGAAACTGCAGTTTGACCAACACAAAATAGTGGGTCATTGAGTGCCAGCAGACCCAATGGTATAATGGTTAAATCAGGTAATTCAAACAACACACTTGCCCAAAGCTTCCCAGTTTCAAATCCCACTGGATCCATTATTTTTTTATATTTTTTTTGTTTTTTGTAAAAAGTGAGGAGAAAACCTCAAATGTCTACATCCACTTACTGCAAATAGTTCCAAACATTAAAGTAAATATGTACATGTGGTAGTTCAACTGAAATCATTGAAGAATAAACCATTAGTACGAAAAAATAGAAGCATGGTATAATTTACAAGGATGGCCAACCAAATTTTATGATGATTCTTACAAGTAATCTAACTATAAAGTATGGTTTATCCTTTTGCAGAATGAGTAAGCTTCACAGTAAATAATAAGGGGCCTGTGTAACCCTATTGTCCTCACATTTTACCCTTCAGCACCAAGGACACCAATGCTACATTAGATTAAGGCCAATATCTGCTATATTCAGTTAGTATATGTGTATGTCACTTTAAAAAACTGAGGCATGAGATGGTTTAATATATGTAACCTTGATTACATGCTGTCTTTTGTCTGTCAAGTAGAAATTCCACATCAGAAGTATAGAAAATATATTACATGGCACTTACTGGATTCACTGTGACAATTACTTAATGTAGGCCAAACATCAGAATGTACTGCTCATCCTATTGCTCAAACTGATAACAACACAGAATTACCCTATTATTTAAATTGATTACAAATCTGGCATCAAGGCAGTTCAAATTAAAGTGTATTTTTGAATTTTCAAAAAAGTGGTTTCTTCCCTATTTTCTGTTGGCGTGTGGGACTATCCTGGGTTTGGCGGTTAAGGGGTTAAAGGAAAACCAAATGTCTCGTCACGGTGCTGACATAAAGTGAGCATCATTCAAAGTTTTATACTGCACAAAGTAAAATGGCATTTGGCATACTCCATGAGGAAAGCGAGCCCTGGAAAATTTTGTCAGCAAAGCATTTTCTTCAACATGCAATTGAACTCTATGCACGATGATCGTTTCTCCCCTGGAAGCTTTAGAGTTGCTTTGACACTAGAATGGCACCTTAACGGGAAGGATAGGTGGCTGATTGAAGTAAAAGACATTCATTTTTTCTGTGAAAGGAAAACAAATCTCCGTATCAACAACTTAGCACATGGGAGGGTCAAAATGGGCAGCTGTCGATTTCTGTACCAGTGAAGGTCGCTAAAGACATGGAAAACCAGGGAAGTCAGTCGCCATGTCTGTTGGGACAAGACAAGGTGACATCTGTGTTCTTTCTGTACTGCTTGTTCAATGCATCCATCTTGGGTGACAGAAATTACAAGACAAGAAGCTTGGACAGATTTGACGTAAACGTTATCAAATTATGAAAACATTTCTGTGCAGTTCGTTCTAGTATTGTGCACATTTGCATCATGTTTTGAATGATGACCTTCGACAAAATTTATTTTGACACAGCTTTTTCAAATTGACTGCAACATTGCTCATTGTGTCAGTTCAATAACTAATGGGATACTTTGTATCCATGCCAACCTTGACATAAGTGCTACCTAATTACTGAAAAGATGGTCAAACCCTTCCCTCTGCACATCTGCATAGGTCCTCATGGTAAACTTTATTTTGACACAGCTTTTGACAGCTCATTCTGTCAGTGAAGTAACTAATGGGGTGCTTTGTTTTTGTGACAACCTTGACATGAATATTATCTTATTACTGAAAACGTGGTCATATGTACCCTTCACTCTTGTCTTATGCACATCTGCATCCTGTCATCTTGGTTCACTTAAACAAAATTTATTTTGGACACAGCTTCACGAAACCATCCCTTCTGTCAGTTCAGTAACTTATGGAATACTTAATTTCTGACAACCTTGACATATTAATATCATCTCACTACTGACATCATGGTTATACACATCACTCTGGTCTCATGCACATCTGTGTTCTGTCCTCTTGGTTGCCTTAAAATTTATTTTCACACAGCTTTTGAGAAAACATTGCTCATATTCTCTCAGTTTAACAAGCTACATGTACGGGTCACTTTCTTGACATAAATATTGTCTATCTACTAAAAAAACACTGTCACACACTTCACTCCGGTCGTATGCACTTCTGTGACATGTCCTCTCGGTAAACTGAATCAAATTTTTTGACACAGCTTTTGACCCCAAAAAATGTTTGGGTCATTCTCTCAGTTCATTCTAATGGGATTCAGCGCTCATCCCGCTCCTGAGGCCAGCCCAAGTGCACCAGAAGTGTAAATGGTGTAGCCTCATAAGAGAGGTGTTCTCTTTTGAAGGGGAAAACAAAAAATACAACACTTTCTAGGCACACTACAATTACCCAGCATGCGCAGATTCACTCATTTAGCCAAAACCTCCTCGGGAATAATCATCTGATGAGCTGAAGCATCTAGCAATATAGCTAAATAAGTCTTATTTGATGATGTCTCTAAAGTCATTTGGAGTTATCACTAAATGATTTAGGGATATCAGTAAATGAGACCATTGGCGATATTGCTAAATGATTTAGTGATACCACCAAATGATTTAGTAATATCACCAAACAGGACTAAATCTCAAAACCTCCAGCCATAGTGTGTGCAGAGTGTGTGGCACGCTTTATGTATGTCACATGAGAGTGCCCATTGGCCTTCAGCCAATTGAGGTCCTGGTGGTCAAGCTTGGTCTGGAAGATTGGGAGCATGGGTTGAACCATTCTGCAGATGGACTCCACAAGCTGGGTACCTTTCGTGTCTATTGTACTATTTAATCATCAGTTGTTCCAAATTGGAAGGCCATTTTTACTTTTCCCTCCACCTCCCCATCTTTTCACCTCCTAGGGAATGATCCATATTTATAGCAGGTATATGACTCTGTAGATAGACCAGGCGGTCATTATAAACATGCCAAGGACACTGTGAATGAACAGACTCTTGAACATGTTGAAGGTAATCACCACACGGGCTTGATTTGTGTTTTAACCCTTTCAGTGCCAAATGTTGAATTGAGTCAACAGCTTTTCTCAGCGTGTATTGGGCACAATGCGTGCCGAGAAAAGCTGTTGACCTGGGATTTCTCTCTGGAACTAAAGGCATACTGGTACTTGAATGAAAGGTCTTTTACAAGGAATATGAATCTGTGATCCTAATGATAATTCAGACTTGTCTGACTTAAGTAGATTGACTTTAGATGTGATTGGCACTGAAAGAGTTAACACATGGTCTTAACATAACTCTCACTTCTGGTACTAACCACTTGATGACCAGAACCTAGACTTCGTGTGTCCCCGAAAGGAAAAATTGTTACTTTCATGGACAGGCAAGGTCCAGCAAATTTTTTCAAGGTTAGGGGATATTTTCCACAGGGAATATTTTGAACAAATTCTACTGTCATGACAAGTGACCACTTCAACTGAATCAAATAGACCAGTTCATAGGACTTGGGTTTATTCGGTTCACTTTGGGAAGCGCACCCTGCTTTGTTTACATTTTGTGCTAGGCCCTCTGGCCAGATTACGCGTGGAAGCATAAGAAAGTTAAACACAGGAAGTGCTTGAATTTAACGAAAAATCAAACTGTCAGCTGTCTATTAATGCACGTCTCACCACTGATGTGTCAATTTAGGTAAAAGATTTGCACTGTTCAACACAATCCATGCTGTAATCACTAGCATTTGCCGTGGCATCCGTTGTAAACATATGACAGCATGGGCCCGACTCGGCTACTTGCTGATTGGACATTCAGGCCAACAATGGAATACATAATTAATTAGGGTCCGGAAAAGTTCGACACAACTCGGTATGAACAGGTCTATTGTATTTTAGTTTTTTCTTTAGCATGAATGTGTGCGTGCATAAAAATCAGGTTGTCACATAAACTCAAAACCTAACCCAAATAGATGACATCAGGAAGAAGTCATTAATTATGTCGGCGATACATATAGTACTTCCAAACAGAACATGTGGTTGCTCAGCAGCTTTGATACTGCAGAGTCCACTAACATGGATGACAGCCAACAATTTTTGCAAAACGGAAAACACCCCTATAGAATTTTCCTCTTTCACTTCTTAACAAATTTGCATGTTTCAGAACAAATCCTGATTGCAATTTTTTGGGCAAAAATTTTGCTCAAAACAGAATTCGTCGTTTTAAAACTGAAAACTTTCACCCATTCATTCATATGGTGTCTCTTGGTTCATTGATGATCAATTAGCATCAGGGGGGCATAATAATATTATATGTACCCAAATTATATAGTGTCATGTGACTTGTATTGGTAGATGTGAGAGATCAGAGACCTTTCCCAGTTCTTTTCACAAACGCCAGATACTATTGTGAGTCTCTGAGCAGAGGAACCGCCACTTCCCCACCCCAAGAGGGCTGACAGATGGTGAATTGTGCATCTACGCAGAATCTGCTGTGCATTATGGTCCCACAATGCACTGCTTTTATGGTTAAAATAAGTGACAAGTTTGCAAGAAATTCATTTTTATCATGCAAATTGCCCAAGACTTTAATTTGTTATTACAAGTACAGTGCTCCCTCTTTATAAAGCTGGTGTTGGGATCCACAGAACAGACTGTGTTATAACAAAACCGCCTTCTAACAGAGGCACTTTTAACATATAAATAATGGGAAAACTATATCAGTAGGGACCATGGAACACACCGTGTTATATCAGAAACCACCTTGTAATGAGGGGCGTTGTAAAGAGGGATCACTGTACATACACCATGTCCCTTACAATTTAATTATTTCTCACTGAAAGTGCTGTAAAATGCCAAGGCTGGAATGGGAAGAGAAAGTCCTTCATCTGACGCTGAAGCACACTTGGAAATGAAAAGAGAAAATGCCAGGACATGCTGATGTAGGAATGAGAAGAGAACATACATTGTACCTTGGAGTTTGCTCAATGTTTTCTGCGAGAAATGCCAGCTGAAGGTTCTGTCTCTGCATTTCTTGGCAAATATGCTAAACAAGGGTGAGACACCTTATCTTATCTCAGCATGTCTCAGCAAAAATGTCAGGAACTGCCCCTTTAATTCTCAGTATTTTGGCTTTCCTAGCGGACAGTGTACTGTGGAAAGCTGTGTTCACTTGTTGCATATATCATTCTTAATGAAAAATGATGTACATGGCACTTATGACATGGACTATTTCTAGACCTCTGTACTAGTAAAAGGTTTCATGCTGATACACCAGTATTAGGCCTACTGGTATCAGGGTTAAATCTAGAAGCCAGGTAAAATTAAAACATACCTCTGAAGCAAAAAATAATAATAATAAAAAAAAAAATAAAAAAATAAAAAAATAAAATAAAATAAATAAATAAATAAATAAATAAAAATAATAATAATAATAATAATAATAATAATAATAATAATAATAATAATAATTTCAGCAAATTGTGAATAAGTGCCTACATGCTAATAATAATAATAATAATAATAATAATAATAATAATAATAATTGCAGCAAATTGTGAATAAGTGCCTACATGCTTGCTATAGAAACAGGCAGATACACCCAACCAAAAACTATGGAAAACAGTAAAAATTGGAGAAATTCAAGATGAGAAACATGTATTTTGTGCTTTATGATTTTAATGCACAGCACAAATATTCAATTTTAAATATATCTCTGTTGGATCTGCTATGAACTCAATGCAGACATTGGTCTTGCACTATTTATCCCAGTAATACAGTGCTCTCGGCCTTTCGAGACCCAACTGAGAGACCACCTGCCTTGTCAAACCACCATTCCAAAATACTGACACTCAAAAGTTTTCATCCAGTGGTCCCCCTCTCATAAGGCCACCCCACATGCACCAGAAATGTGGCCTTATACGAGGGGTTGTCTCTCTTCAGGGGGAGTATATTATGGAAATCCCATACTTGCTGCATGGAGAAGTGGTCTTTCTAGAGGGGGCGGCCTCTCTTCAGGGGGGCCTTATAAGAGGGGGACCCCTGTATTATTTAATCTCCTATGAGAGACCACCTGTCTTGAGAGACCACCATTTGCCCATACCTGGGGGTGGTTGTCACCACAGATTTCACTGCAACTGTTACATCCCATCAGTTTCTGAATACGTGCACAGACATCTCACGAACATTGTTTTGAGTCTCTTCAGAGGAGAATATGACCATAATTACATGGGACATATTTTGGTCACGTGTGTAAACCAGATGCCTTTGATATCACAAGATGGTGTGGTCATAATTTAATTTTTTCAAACAAAATTATTTGGTGATCTCCTCTCATCTGTGTGGCTGTGTGTCCTATAAACTAATTGACGCAGCTTGTGATGTGCGCACCTGGTGTGTCTGACTAGTCCGTTGTTACATTACATGTACTGGCTGTACATGGGGACGGACGCAGACACAAATTGGGCAGATCAACTCAATTACTTCTCTTAATGAGGTTAATGACCATCTTCCATCTATAAATGATTGAATTAAATTATGCCAAAAAAAAAAGTGACAATGATTTATGTGTAGGTTGATACATAAGGGTCAGCCGAAGAGTGTGTGACCATTTTTCCACCGGTTTTGTACAGGTATTACGTATTTCATAACAGCATGAAAATGAAGCAAAAAGTGTATATTTTTAAAAGTTATGCCAAAAATCAATTGTAACCAAAAAAAAAAAAAATTTCACGCATCAATGAATATCCATGCATGGCTTTACTTGTATTTATGTGCTGTTAGAGTATAAGCACTGTGCCCTTGCGTGGCCTAATTAACTGAAAAACTTGTACTTAAATAAGCACATACCGGTGACAAAGGACATTTATAGTGTGCATGTACCTGTGTATAGTTGGAAAAGATCATACATTTAGCCCACATGTGCCATCATGAATGTATGCATTTTAAGCTGTGAATCTTTATCCCGATTCTATGTAAATCATCTCATTATTAAATTCCATTTAAATGTTTAAGAGAAGCCATTAATTTATTTCCAATTTGTTGTTCATTATAGAAATTGATAAAAAAAATTCATCTGATTGTATAAATTTCATGCAGAAACAGGATTGTCATATTTTAAGTTCCGATATTAAGAACTGGTTGTTCATTCATTGTAATCTGTGGATCATGCCTTTTCAAAAAATATCCTGAACCTGTTCATACCAATATTTTCCTACCACAACAGGCTACAGATTTTGATTGGTTGGATCTGAATGTAACAGCTGTCAAAATATTCGTTACCATCACCTAGTGAACAACTTTATTTAACCCTTCCACAAGCTACATTTCCACCAAGTTTCAATTCAGAAGAGTCTGAGAGGCAGTTTTGGAGAAGAAGTAAAAAATAGCTTTAACATACAATATTCTTTTAAAAAATAGTGCACCTGGTAAATAAATTAAGGTCTAGGGGTCCCAAGAAGTATCCCAACACAGCTTTGAAGCAATTGGCTTGACAGTTTTGGAGGAGGAGGTTTTTTAGGATTTTTTGCCAAAAAGTGAACAAAAAAATTCTTTTAAAATCCAAAAATAATTGGACCATTTGAAGAAAAGCTTTGCCGAGATGCACCCAAGGTACCTCCCCACCAAGCTTGAAGAGAAATTCAATGTAGTCTGTGGTTTTGGAGAATAAGTTGAAATTATCACAAGTGAATGGATGGACGACCTATCACCAGAATCACCACCCATCCTATAAGGTCAGATGAGCTAAAAATTACAGAATGCTGGCAAATATTTGTCCACTGAAAGGACCCCAGGTTTCAACGTAGGTAAAGTACCTGACCTAGCACAATGGATACTAACCTGTCCCTTTTGTAAGTCATAGCGCTGTCCATGGGGACTCTCCTCGTCGGAGCTCTCCTCATGCTCCCCAAAGTCCTTGTCCAAACACAGGTCTAGGTCTTTGGCCACATTACTGCTGTAGTGGTTGCCAAAGTTTTTATCGAAGCCCTTAGGCTCCTGCAAGGAAAGATTAATAATTACTATTGATGACCACACTCCGTAGCAGTACCTCACCGTAACATGTCGTGATAATAATTTACATGTGAGTTGGCATTTTCAGACGTATACAGGCTGCGAAATATGGTGGAGGGGCTAAATGGTGCCTAATTTTAAGCTTTTTACATAGTGACAATACAATGATGAAGTAGTCACATTCTAGAATACTGTAAATTGATTTAATTTCGGTGTACTCTTATTTTTGCTTATTTCACCAATGGCATAAAACCGTGAAAATAAAAACAGAATGAAATAGCATTTTAACATAGTTTGAATAGGAATTATGTCCAAAACCGTGAAACTAAAACTACAGTCAAAAGGTAAAAAATTTAAAAACCATGAAAATTTATATATACAAAAATAAAGCAATTCACAGTACATCCATACCCCTCCTCGTCTACATTGAAGTACGGTATTTGACTAGAAAGAGAGAAACATTGAATGCACCAGCTCCGTTCCATTGAGCCATTCGGCGTCAATATCATGGGTAAATGAGCTCTTGCTCTGTCTAATGCTAAATTTTTATTGTCGCAGCCCATTTGCTCAGGTTATTTACAACAGCTCTGGCCACTGACACATTCATGTACATGGCACAAGGCTAAGGGCAAATAAATATTTACCCAGACAACACCAGTTGATTTATAACTGCCCCAATGACTGAAGTTCATGGTATATTGTGAACATATATACAACTTTGACCTAATTTCAAGATTATAAATTCGAAGGTGCCATAAATTTGGTTATGTAACAAATAGTTCTCTGATTGCCATTTGCATCATGTCTCAAACTTTCGTTCCTGGAATCAATAATTACCACAGTGAAAGAATAATATATGCTGGTGGATTTAAGTCCCCAATTCTGGAAATAAATACCGAATGAGTACATGTACTGTATAACAGTGTGGATATGGCACTCGCACCTGACTACCTCCATTGAACCATTCTTTTTTAAGAATGGGGATTTGGCCGAGTGGATATGTGCAATCCCATTTCAGCTAGGTGACTGGTGCAAAAGGTTGCAAGTTCGAGTCCCGCTCGTTCTGAACATAAAATATATATTTTTGGCATTTCCTTAATGCTGGTGGATTTAAGTCCCCAATTCTGGAAATAAATGCCAACTCAGTACATATACTGCATAACCATGTTGATATGGCACTCGCACATAACTACCTACACAGAACCATTCTCTTAAGAATGGGATTTGGCCGCGTGGATATGTGCATTTCCCATTTCAGCTAGGCGACTGGTGCCAAAGGTTGCAAGTTCCAGTCCCCCTCATTCCCAACATAAAATATAAACTATAAACATGAAATGAATATGCTTATATGCTTAAGCAGTGAATAATCAAATGTATTTCTGACTCATGATATGATGGCACAGGTACATAACTCAGCAACTCTCATGCTATACATGACCCAATTTACGGTGCCTTGTATGACCTCAAAACTAAGTGAAGGTCATCCACATTATGAGAGCTCAGAGGTTTGAAGACGCAAATATAATATGGACACACTGAACAGCACTCTGTCCACGCCCCCTACATGTACAGGTATGTTATAACATTTGGTGGCAAACACAACAAAAGCAATACACAAACCAGACAGAAACCATTTTGCTCATAAGTCAAGCCTGAATACCAAGTTCAGTTTTCTGCAGAAATCATTCTATTTTGGTGTTTTAAGAAAATGTATAAAACCACACAAAGGAAACTGGATTAAAATACAATTTTTAACACAAATCATAATGTATACATATTGTTGCTGGCCAGGTAAACTTGTAGTTTCGCTGGTCAGTCCAAATGGTTGGCTTCGAAGCTGACCAAGCTAGTTTTGTGTTATCTCTACTATTCAGTGGAGTAGGCGTTACGGACCTGGGGTCTGCTTTGGGAGCAATTCAAGTGATCAGATATGCAGTAGATTGCTGTCAACATGTCCACTGTACAGTTGCACTTTTCGCACTTTCAACTCTTTCAGTGCCAATAACAACTAAAACCGATCTACTTAAATCAAACTAGTCTGAATTATCATTAAGATCCCTGATTCATATTCCTCATAAAAAGACCTTTCATTCAAGTGCCAGTAAGCCTAAAGTTCCAGAGGGAATATCCCAGGTCAACAGCTTTTCTCAGCACGTATTGGGCACAATGCGCCGAAAACGTGCCAAGAAAACCTGTTGACTCACTCCAAAATTAGGCACTTAAAGAGTTAATGGGGGGGGGGGGGGTCTTGGTATACTGGTACAGGAAATAATTTTTCTCCAGCACACAGTACAGAAAATAAGACATCCACAATATACATTTTCAAGTTAGAGATGGTTATACGACCTGTAAGAACAAATGTGCCACAGACTACACTTTTACTTTTAAAAGCCGGTTAGGCAAAGTGCGAATAATGTTGACTTTGCCGCGGGTTGACTTTTTTTTTTTTTTTCATTTTCACATTTTTTTCAGTACGTGTACGAATATTACATGTGTTGCTGGTACGCTTTACGCATAATAAATTTTGATCAGTACGGAGTACATGGTTTGCTGTCAGTATGCTATACGGTGAATAATTTTTTTCTCTCTACGCTGTACAAAAAAAAAAAGCCACAGTATGGAGTACGGGCAACCCCTTTCCGACCCTCGTTAATGAGTGGTACAACTGCTTACACCAAAGACCTGTTGCCAGCCTGACCTGGCCTTGTCCTGGTTCGGGATGATGGGGACAACAGCATTGTGTGTGTACATAAGAATATTGACATAGGACAGAGGTTCCTCTGTGAATCCTATGTAATAATTGCCCATAATTGTCTGCCGCTAATTGCACACCTTACCCATGCGATAAGATTGTCAGCAGGTTGTATGTAAGGTACTGGGAGAAGCAGACCCTCTCAAGAGCTGACCTAATTGTCAATTTCTAACTTACATAGCATGGTGCTATGAGCCCCACTGGAGCTCAGAGCATACAATGTACAGTGAAACCTCCCTATACTGAACACCCTTGGAACCAGAAAAAAGTGTTCAGTATAATGAGGTGTTCAGTATAGGGAGGTTTGATAGCATTGAAAGTATATATTTGGGACTGAGAAATTGTGTTCAGTATAGAGAGGTGTTCGGTTACAGAGGTTTTACTGTAGTTAACTCGTTCCATACTATGGTCACAGGACTTGGTCAGTGGTTCTGACACTACCTGGCAAGTCATGCTGCAGCTGCCCTTGCGGCAGCTGCAGCATGACTTTCCAGGCATTGCCAGAACCACTGACTTAAGACTATAGGTATGTTGGTACTTGAATGAAAGCTCTTTTAATGAAGAATTCCAATATGCAATTGTTGTCTTAAATCTTGGTAAATATCGGAAAAATCAGGGACTGGTATGGAATGAGTTAAACCAGTGTACTGTGGAGTAGTGACTGGCTATTCTTTAGACTAAGGGGCTGTCTTTGGCATGTTGCCCGACAACCCATGCTCCAGTAGTTCTTGAAGCAGCTGGCACATGCCTGGATCAGAAAAATGCGAACCAAGCTGACTGCCTTGACACATGTACTTGAATAATAGTTCTTGTCGACAGGATTGTGAACGTGCAATTCTTACTTGGCAAAGATTGGCCATTTTCATCATTTTTCAGTTGGTATCTTCGAATAAAAAATTTTCATAGTCCCCCTTCTGCCCCCTAAATTTGTGCTTTCAACAAGAAGTTGCCCCTGTAGGTCACATTAAGTTACACGCACATACGACTTTTGGGGCCAAAATGTCCCTCATTTTCTTTCCACTTTGAAAACACAGACCGATTCATCACCTGAATACTGACTCAAAACAACAACGACAATAACAAAAACAAAACAAAAAACAAAAAAAAAACCCCATCCTGTTTCCAGGTACATATAAATGTACTGGAAAAGCTGTCACTGGTGCACTTTAACCTGAGAAATATGCAGCTGAAGCGGGGACAAAACACCTCACCGTGGTGACACTTGCAGTCACACATGCGACAATCTTAAGGTTGTATTATGACAGTCTTAAGGTTGTATCATGACCCACGGTTGTCCCCAGTCCCTGATTTACACATGGTCGGGAGGCTGGGCTGTGCCCAGCTGCTCAATCAATGTACTTTGGGTCCCCCCAAAACACTCTTTTTACCTTATTTCTGGCAAAATATAGCTTTATGGGAAGCTTTTAAAGCTTGATGCTCAAAATGAAAGCTTTATGGGATTTTTTTATACTTTATGGTGCCGATAAGCTATAAAGCTTCAAGACAACCCCGGTGACCTGTTCTCAAATTGCTAGAGTCAATATCACAAAGTTTTCATGAATCATTTTCCGACAACTTTACAGAGATGATTCATATATTCCAAAGAGCAAACTGTGAAGTAAATTTCACAGTTACGTTGATGGCATTTTTGAGGACACACTTTTTGAATATCAGTCTTTGGGGCTGACATGACTTAGCAGTTTGTTAATACTTCTGCTGTTCTGGTCAGCAGAAAAAAAATATCTTTAGTTATACCAAAATTCCAACCAACTCATCATTTTTTCTTAATTATTTTCTCAAAATCCCTTCAGACAAATTTCCTCAACTTTGGTAAAGACAAGTGAAATGTGTCCCAGCACCAAGACTCCATATAACTGTTGTCCGTGACAGCTGGCTTGACCAATGGCTGTCACTCTTGGCAACCGACGGCCCACAGTTAATAAAGGTGTGGTTCACTTGTTGTCTGAGACATCAAGATCACTTACCACTTGGCCATTTCGCCAGGAAGGAAAGGTTAAATAATAAAGTCTTTTTTTTTATGCCAATGACCTCTTTTACTCCCCAACATGAAAGAAATTTTCAAGGGACCTGCTTCCTGCAGAATATCACTTCCAGTGGTATTACATAATGCCTTGATACTGTCACTGGATTTAGAAAAAAAAATCATGTAGTAAGAAAATGTGTTCCTCCACATATTTTTAGGGCAATTTCAAAGGATTGGGCTGGTTCAAATCCACATTTCTCACCCACAAACAAATGATTCAAAGTTTTGTGAAGTTGCACAGAGTTCTTCAAGACTTATCTCAAAGAAACCAAAAGCACTGAAGAACAACAACAACAACAAAACAACAACCAGCAGAAGAAATATGTAAATACCAGGCAAGTGCCTGATTGCTGCGGGAGCTAAAACTGAAAAGTTTTTTCAGTGTATTTAGGAGAGAAAAGTTTGATATGTTTCACTTTATCAGAGGCTCATCAGGAACTAAAAAACAGTAGCCAGAAATGGATCACATTTCGGCACACAATGTCCTGGGAAACGTACTGTGATGTCGGGACTTATCGTCAAGTCCCACATAATGTCACTCAGTGCAATAGCACTGTGACTGATCCACAAGAAGAGGAATCAGTGATTTTCTTTAAAAACATGTGGGAAAGGTTACAAACTGGAAAGAAAGGGGGGGAGGCAGGGTTTCCCTTGGAGGAAAATTATTGGATGTATGGTCTCATCCATAAATAAATAATATTAAATATCTATGCGAGTTGCATGATTAAAATTGGAATAAATTATATGCAGGAGGACATATAAGGCTGGTATCCATGAAAATTCATGGAAAAGATGTTTTGGCTATCATTCTGCCGAGATATGACTATATCTGCATTCTTCACACAGGGATATCAGGGTGGGAACGCAGACAAAAGAAATTTAAACTTTAGCATAAGACTGGGCAAGTTTGTCTATTTTCCCATGACATTCAGACCAAAAGGTTTCATTGTATACATGTGGTGGATCCAGAAATACTCTCCTTGTAGCCTGAGTGTTTCAGTTGAGGCCCTGGTTATCTGGTCTGGCAAAATGTCTGCCTAGAGGTTGATTCATATCCCGTTTGTTGATGTAGTAGAAATGTTCCCTCAGTCTGTTCATCAGTGGGCAATAAGTTTGACCCACATATTGCTTGTGAAAAGTTTCACAAGTGGGAAAGTAAACCAGATTGTTGTGTTTACAAGATTCACCCCTGGGTGTAGTGTTACGTGTAGCCACGCTTGGTCTGGGTACTGAACACCCTGCCTGTGCTGTCCATTCAGGGATTTTGATCAATGATACCCGTGACCGAAACTTGAGTTTGGATTTTTGGATTGTTAGTTCTCGATTGAACCAAAGTGTGTTTGCGATTCTCAGCGTGTCTGAATCCCAGCGGAAGAAATGGCAAGAGAAAATGGCCATGAAACAATAGGTCTCCCTGGTTCCCCTAGGAGACATAATGCTTTCTTGTGATGTGAGTATACTTTGCAGTGCTACACACCTTTGGAAACTTTGTATTGGGAGAAAAAAAGGGCAAAAACATTATGGTGACATCACTTTGAAAAATAGAGCAAGAGTGATTTATGTACAATTTTATTTCCCTGTGGGAGAGTCATATCAGTGTAAAAGTTAAACTACTATTAAAGGTATACAATGAGCAAAATCCAACTGAACGCTCTACTTTAATTGTGCAGCAGATGTGTTACAGCAACCAAGAGGTCCCCAACTGGGAAAATTACTCTCCTTATCAGATTAATTAGCATCAATAAACAGAAGGGAATAGAACAAAGACAGAGGTTCCAAGAATAACTGTTTTAAGTCAGTAGATATTACAGTATTTACAAAGGGAAATCGGTGGGTGCAGGCCCGGGGTGGGGGTGGGGCTGGGTGGTGGGGTGGGGGGGGGGGGCAGCCCAGAGGCCCCCATTGCATGTGCTTCCTGGGCAGTGCACCTGACAGGGGACAGAACTGACCTTTTACAATCTTTAAGTGTCCTTAATCCATCATTAATGATAATGCACATTTTTGTCCTGGTGACATATGACCTTGACCTACATGTACAATATGTGGGTAAAATTGTAAAGAAAGAAAGAAATGGCATACCCTAGCTATCTGCATGCCAAGACCCTGTTTTGTTAAAACTTGATATAAACGTTTCCATTTATGTGCGGACAAAGTAAGTAGGTAAAGACCCTCGAAAAGTATATGATAGACATTGATGAAATAGAAGTTCCTCAGCCTCAGTTTGGATCTATTATTATGGTGCAATGTGGACACTTTTGAGGACAAGTAATAAATCAAGCAGTTCGAAATACTCTTTCACCCTGATTAACAAATAGGTCACAGCAATGGATCAATTAGTCACAGTGTACCCAGAAATCAGATATCAAGTCATCTGAGCCCTTTGAGCCTAACTTTCATGCCACATTTCCACTAAACCTGTTTTGCCATTTATGAGATATCTTGGTTGCAGATGTGACCAGTTAACCATTGAGATGGAGACGGGAGATGGTCACAATGATGCAGGCAGTTGGACCAGTGACTGTGCTGGGTACCACCAGCACTGAGGGACACACGCCGGAGTCAGACGTCCGTTCCATTGTGTTGGAACAGGTGTCCCTGTAATGCACTACTTCAGTGGCACTGGCACCTCCATGCAACATCAGCCACTGGGGCAATGTTATATGACAGGGACAGGAGGCACAAGTATAGACATGTGCCCATGTCAGGTCAGTTGTAACCATGATGGGTCTATACACAGTGTTGCCAACCTGCCAAACTTAAAATCCCGGAGATAAAAAGCAAAATTACGGGAGGTTGATAAATTAATATGAAATATAGAAAGGAAATATTGATGAAATTCCGGGAGGTGACTCAAAATTGTCAAAAATCCACACTTTTTCAAGTATTTTCAGCATAAAATTCCGGGAGTCTCCCTAGGAATCCGGGAGGGTTGGCAACACTGTATACATATAGTAGCTGATGTTGACGTCAACTTTTTCTCACACACACCAAAAAACAAAAAAAAACAAAAAAAAAACAATTAGAAATGGTCCAGTGTCTTCATTTTTCATTAAAAATGATTTTGGCAGTTAGTCACAATGTATCACTGCATTGTGTCCACAGAAAAGATGACAATGAGAAGACTTGGCAAGTGTTGATAAGAATAGATACAGGGTGTGCCAAATAAGCCTGATGCGTTCTGTCCTTCACTGGACTCATCAGAGGCTAATGAGTAATGATTGACCACAGGTTGAGCACAGCTCTAGTCTTATGCCCATCAGTACAAAGAGTTGAAATCTTTTAACTCCATGGTCAAGTGGTTCAATCAAAACTGAATGCTGCATTGTGTGCATGGCCTTTATATAGGGCCGTGTAACGTTGCTAGGGGAAATCTAGATGTTTATACGTTGTATTGTGATGTCATCAATTATGGGTCAGCACGTTCAGCCTTACTGGACAGTAGGACTGGGTTGTACCAGTCATCACAGGTGACTGTGTTGGCATGTGGTTTGATGACAGGTCATGTTCACTGGTTAATAAGTGGGGTTACACAGGGGTTTTCTTCTCTGTGAGTACCCATGGGAGACCATCTCCAACAGGGAGATTTCCATCTCCCTGCTTCCTGATCAGATAATGTGTCTGGATCATAAATTTTTTGTCTTTATATCCTTTAAAATTATGTTGCTACCCTAATTGGAAGCTAAAATAAATTTGCAGCATTTCCACAGAAAAAATGCCCCATCAGTCCTAACCCAGTTAAAATAGTAACATTTCTGGTAAGCTAAACACAGATTTTAAAAAGACATAAATTTAGGAGGGATTGATATTTAATTCATCCCTCCCAACTTTATGTTGTTGTTTTTTTTCAAATCTGTGTCCCCCATTAATTAAAACCAGAAAAAGGGGCTTTTAATATCCATCAAATCATGCATAAAAGGGGAATTTAAACATACATTTACTTTTCCTTTTCAACTGATCTAAATCCAACTGATGGCAAGAAACCAAGGTAAAAACAGGACTGAGGCAATGGACAGGTTTTTAATTCATTCCACCCTGATAATGCTTTTTCCCGCTATCTAAATGTCGTCTTCTAATTGTATTTTACTAATTTAGGGATTATTTTTCAAACTTTTGGGTGAAACTTCCATGGAAAATCATTCTGTATTATATGCCCATGGTCAACAGCTTTCCTTGGCTTGCTCTGGGTACATGGAAAGCTGTTGACTCGGTCTTCTATCAAGGTGGAATGAGTTAAAGCCAGCTGGCAAACTTTCCCCATATTTTGAGGCTAATAGAGAGGGTAACTCCCATAACATCTCTTTAGGAGTCTGGCCACAGACACTGATGCTGGTATCAGTGAGTTGAAGCAGGCCCCACCATAATGGCCTTGAAAGTAAAGCACACCGGCACCACTGACAGTAATTATTAATTACCTGTCAACCTGTCACAGGATTCACGAGTACGGCAAATGACAGGCATATACTTTATGGCTGCAGAGCATACGGCACATGCAGGTTCCTCACCTAATGATATGGCGGAGGTCACAAGCTTTTTTTTTTAAATGTTTTCAAAAAATCATTCAGTATTTTTTCTTAAATCTTGCTTTTCTGCCAGTGCTGTACATGCATTGTTGATATAGTATATACATCCTGATGTAGATTGGTATACAACTTGTATACATTTAGTTTTAACTTTTTCTCACCAAATCTGCTGAACTTCATCCTACATTTTCTGTTTTGTCCCTTATACTGAACAGTGAGTCAGGCAAATGAAACGCACAAGTATTCAAAGAAAATGGGAAGGGCTCCTGCCACCAGGTGGCACACTTGTCATCAAACATATACATAGAATATACCAGTGTATATCATTTCCCACTGGCTCAAATACATATGTACTGCCATGTGCAACACTTCAGCCAATAGCATACAATACCAAACCTGGGTCACAACGAGAGAATTAACAAGTGCAGGTTACATGTACCACATGACCACTGTAAAATGACATCACTGAGCTAATTAGCCCTGCGCACATAGCCAAAAGTCACCAACTTTTTTCTGCATACCTTCTCAATATGCACCTACTCATGCATAGTCAGCATTTTTATGGCAGCAGGATTTCATAACCTATCAACTAAGATTAAGTGACAAAGTTGCTATTGTCCTGTAATTCTCTATATTTTACAGAGTTTGTTCATTTCCTTCTCAAATTTTTGCCAAACAAACTTCTGTTAGTCTATTGCTACCATTATATATATCCGGTACCTTTTTTAACAAGAAGGTTGGGAGAACAGTCTGTGCTCTGGTAACATAACAACACGTAAATCCCTACCAAATTTGAAGAGGAACTATTAAATGGTCTGCTTACAAAGCCACACATGCAGGCACTTATGATGGTATTGCTTTGAGCTACAGTAACATCTCTTACCACTCACTATCATGGCACTTAAACACACCAGGATATGAAAGTAGCCTCCCATCCCTTTATTGTTAAAGAAGATTTGGTCAGCAGGTTTGGACAGAATTGCATGTAACTAATCTACATACAGATGTATATATACAATATCAAATACTCTTTGTGACCATTACTTATTTTAGAAAATCTATTTAAAATCAGCAAATGAAAGCAAAAACACCTCCCCCCCCCCCCCAGTATATAACTTTGGTGGACACTAAGTGTATCTACATCCACAGCAAATTTAATGATAATCAAGCCAGTAGTTTGGCAGAGGAAGTCCAAGATTACAATAATAACACACAACAATCCAAAACTAAGATACACGTATCGTGAAATTGCAGTACCACCCAGTGTATAAATTAAGGTCTAAGGGTACATAGAAATGCTTCTGTGCAATTTCAAAGCCATTCGGCAAGCAGTTTCAGACAATATTTTACAGCTTAAAAAACAAGGAGACCAAAAAAAAAAATCTTCAACAAATCCAAAAGTTACAGAAAGTTGTTGACCAGGAGTTATCTTGATAAGTCTCATCTACAATTGCTGTGCAAATTGTTTTTCATTATCATTGAAAAATGTAGAAAGCATTGAAGCAGACGACATTTGACCAGCAGCTGGTTTTGACTGGTTTCGGGGGGAGGGGGGGGGGAATTATTAAACATATTTACAAATATACAAAAGACCAGACTTGATTTTGATGGTGATTGTGCTCCCAAAGAATTCCACTGCAGATAAACTTCAAACTATTTCATTGTATGTGATGAATTATTCCAGACTTACAGGTTTGAACATTCAAATTAATGCAACCATAGCCCAGATTCCTTCCAGAAATGAATGAAAGAAAAAAAAAAAACAACAAAACATGACAGGAAAGATGTAATGTTACACATCATGTGTCTCCAGTTTGAAGTCAGATAACAAATACATACAGATTTATCTTTTTCAGTATGCATGTGACCCTTTCCCCCCTTTAACCAGTCAAAACAGGTGGGTCAAATGTCATCTGCTTCACTGTTTTTGACTTATTTCAACAACAGTGAAACACAATTTGACAAAGAATTGCACAAGAAACTATCACGATAACATGCGCCAGTTCAACAGCTTTCCTCGACATGGGTTGGGTGCTAAGCGAAGCACCAAAGCCACGCCTAGGAAGGCTGTTAACTCATTCCATACTATGGTCCCAGGCCTTGGTCAGTGGTTCTGGCACTACCTGACAAGTCATGCTGCAGCTGCCCTTGCGGCAGCTGCAGCATGACTTGCCAGGCAGTGCCAGAACCACTGACTTAAGACTATAGGCATGTTGGTACTTGAATGAAAGCTCTTTTCCTGAAGAATTTAAATATTCAACTGTCTTCTTAAATCTCGGCAAATATATGGGAAAAATCAGGGACTGGTGTGGAATGAGTTAAACTATCTTATTTCAATGGGGTAAGAGTTAGTACATCAGTTGACTGTGACTAAGACAGGGCAAGTGGCCGCTGTGGCTAATGAAAAACATCCGAATAGTTTCGTTGCGACCTGCAACTCATCAGAAACTGTTGGGAACACTGAGTAGCCTCTATATATATATATTATATATATATATATATATATATATATATATATATATATATATATATATGTATGTATGTATGTATGTATGTATGTATGTATGTATGTATGCATGCATGCATATATATATATATATATATATATATACACCATGGGGTAACAGATCCGTTGCTACATAGGCAAGTGAATCATGATAGTGTAGGTGCGGATTCTTAGTGGATGAGAGAGTTGGTGTCCGCGGTGGGATTTAATTCAAAAGATTTTTTAATCTGCTGGGTTTTCATTGGTTGAAAACCCAGCTTGATCCTATTGAGGTCAGTGGGTTCAAACTTTGATTTTGGCTTCAATGGTCACTGCAATGATATTACAGTTGATGCCATGAATAGGGGCTTGGGATGTGTGACGACACATCTACAGGTATTGATGCTAGATTTGCAGTCTGGATTCAGTGTAGCATAACCAGTTCTCTTCAGTGTACATTTAGTGTAACAACACTGGCATTGGCCAAACACAGGGGCAGTACAGTTAGTGTTGATTCAGTGTGACCAAAGTCAGTGATCCTATGTTTAAGTCTACCAAGTATAGATCTATTATTATGGTTCAATCACATGCTTATTTCCTGTCAACATGTCATATGAATATCACTATAGGTTCATGCCCTGCAGGAACACAGAGGCAGTCCATTTGTACACTGCTTATTCCAGTCAAATAGTGTCATGTTTGGCCCAACATCCCTGTATTGATGATGATGATGATGATGAGGAGGAGGAGGAGGAGGAGGAGGAGGAGGAGGAGGAGGAGGAGGAGGAGGAGGAGGAGGAGGAGGAGGAGGAGGACAATGATGCCGATACCGCCACTGACACTGAAAATAATGATTTGTCATTTTTTCATATGCCTTGAGTCAACAGAGTTCCTCTGTGCAACCAGAGTGCACCAAGGAAAGCTGGTAATTCAGTCTGAATAGGGTTAAACTTCACTTGCTGTGTTTCTTATGATACATCATTCCTACAAACTTAAGTTGACAACCAAATAATGCTAACATGAACTAAAAGCGAAAAATCTGTTCCAGAAAAATGTTGTGTAATAATTCATGCTCAGTATACGTGTTTATACAGGATGTTAACAGAAAATCCCAGCAGCTCCGAGTGTGGAACAACCATCGTTCCCTCATAAGATACTTTTAAAACCTGTTCACTTTCTTTTAAGCTCATCCTGCATGTATGCAAGAGATTTCCCTAATTAGCAGAAAACCTGAATGTCATTACCAAAATCCCTTGCAAAATCAAGGATGCATCTAATCATAAGCTTTGATTTTCCAATTCAGGATTGAGATTTTATCTGTCAAGGACTATATTTTCCTTTTCTTTTATTAATACACATAAATACATAATAAATCATAGTTACATACAAAGTAAATCAAATATCAGATAGAAAACAATGTCGAGGACAATATGAATGTGCAAATTTTTTAGATCAAAGCTCAAGTAATACTGTGTAACAGGTTAATTTCTCTACTCAAACTTTGCATATACATAAAATACACCTGTTTAATACACAGATTTCATTTGATCTTGAAATAACAGCATCTCATGAAAAAGTTGGAATCTGCATGACTTGAAGAATGAGTAACGTTGATATCTTAAACTTTGTAGGAAACAGTAGGCATCACACGGACACCTAAACTCTGAATTTCTCTTCACTGGTCACCAGGAAAAAAAAAATGTTAGCAGATGACAAAACCAAAAAAAACTGTCCACAGTAAGGGAGGGAGCAACACTCTTACATGATATAGCTGTTCGCAAAAAGAGTTTTTTGAAATGTAATTGAGGCATTAAATAGCCATCAATAATGTTATGTCTATATGGTGTAATGTCTGGTTTAGTGTACGTATGTCACTTTGTCAGTAAACCATTTCTAAATCATGCATATCTTATATTGCTACAAGAAGTCAATGTACAAACCCACAAGTAATTTAAATATACAGTGATAACGTGTGAATGGTCAAATGTTATACATATCGCAAACGTGTAAATGCTAAGAACATACAATCCACACACAAGTACATCATGTAGATATGCGTGTTAAGGCAAGTGAAAAAAAAAAAACAGACATCAAAACTCCCAGTCTAATGTGTTTCGATCTTTCTGTCTGCTGTTTATCACACGACTGCACTAAAACTATGATAATTAATGATCATGGAATAATAACGAGGAAAAATTTATAAGAGGGTGAATGCAATAAATGAAGCAGACAAGGAGTAGGGTAAGTGAAAGAGGGTAAATTGGGGGTAACCTACCAAAATGTTCCAGTATCCCCAGTAACGCCACTTTCTCCAAATCTGTCCAGGCATGCCCACTGTACAGGGCATAATGACAAGGAACATTTTCCTGTGACAGTGACAGCTGCAGCCCAGGCAGTGCAACGGCTGTCATCGCTACAGCTGCTACCAGAGACATATATTACGGGCACCACACGCCAACTTTAACGCTTCCTACGCTGCTGTCAACTTTTTCCATATTCTTTTGCCGAATTTTCATAACATTTTTACATCAGATTTTTTTTTTTACTTGATACATTTGTGAAAGCAAACTGATTAATGTTCGGAAAGCAGGTAAACTGAATTTCCATCAATGTTTTTGACAGAGACAAAAAGAAACAAGGGGATGCACCACCTGTCCAGTTTACACAGCCAAAGCACCCACTTCTCTTTCCTGTTTCCATACAGTTTACATTTTAGAAAAATCAACTCTATACTTTTTAGTTAAAAATCAGTTTAAGTAATTGAAACTTTGGATGTCATCTGTTTTTATTTTTGTTTTTTTTTTGGCTTTTTTTTCTCTTCTTCAACATCCCACTTTCAGTTATTGATAAGAAAATAGCAAAGGGGGAACCTGTATGCCTCTAAATCACCAGCTCCATGACACATAGATGAGTATAGTGACAGAGGAATATCACCGATTAAGTCTTGTGGAACCATCGAGGTGGTTTTACACTCAAAATTTGAAAATAATCAGTCAATCAGGACATATTTTAAACATGACAGTGAGCTAACATGCCCAATGACCACTCCGCATGCTGATACACGTAATTATCACAGAATGCCCCCAAGACACTGCAGTCCTGATCCAAGGGCACACCACAATAAATTATGAAAATAATGCCCGGAGACATAATCAAGCAAGGGCAGCTAACCAACACAAAATTAAAGAGAAAAAAAGTGACTGCCCTGGGTCACTTTTAGCTGGTCAAGAGTTAAAATATTTTATCTTGATGTATGCTGTAAATGGGATCAAAACAAACTTTGATTTTTTAAACTTTGGTGTACATTTAGTTCTTTGACTTATACGCAATTTAAACATTTTGCACGCAAAATCTTATCAACCTCAATAAAAATGATGACAGACAAGAGAATTAAGAAACTCTAATCATCAGCTCACAATGACCATTATAATGAACTACATTTCAAGGTTATGCAAAGGAGCATTTTCTTGTGACAGCTGGCTGCTGAAGGTCAAAGGTATTACACTTGTTAAATGGCTAGTTGGCATTCTCCCCAAGTTAATCAGCGTAATGCCCTGTACAACCACCTGGTTACTCCAGTCGTTCCTCTGGTCGCCAACTTCAATTTTCATTTTATAACACGTCTTCAACCGTGTTAAGTGTGCCATGTGTGTTACGCAAGAGGGCAGCCAAGGCACATGTACACGAGCACAAAGTTTCATAACTATTTCAAGAGGCCATGTACTGCTATGGCGGAACTATTTAACCCTAACCTGGCCAACTTACCCATGCGGGAAAGTACCCGGATGGGGGGGGGGGGGGGGGGACCTGTGCACCTGTGCACCTGTCATTTGAACGAGTAATCATGAATTTTGAAGGAGTGAAAAAATAAACGTGGCTCAATTTTAACACATACATAAAACATCAATGTATCTTGGTTTTTGTATCAATTTTCCGCTCTCAAATGCACCAGAATGCCAACAGACCCACCTAGCATGGTTGTGTCTTTCAGTGCTTGTCCAATTGCACTATTCGTCTGATAATTTGGATGGGTGAAAGAAAACTTCTGGCTAAAAGCCTGCCCTGATGTAAACTGTTGTCTGCTCTAACGTCTTTACTTTAATTTCATGTTGATAGATAATACCTTTTGCTGAGAATTGCAAATGAGACCTCATGATGACACACCCAAGGTCTACAGCTTTGCCTAGCTACGTAAAGCTATCGTCTCGGTCTTATTCTCACCAGAAAAGGGTTAACGATGACTTTCAAGGCCAGGTGATTTTAAAACAGGTGGTTTTTCACCAGAAACACAATCGATAGTACATATATGGCCAATGACCTAGTTTAAATACACTTTACATACAAAAATGACAGGTAGAAAACAATGCAAAAATGTGTACATGCACAAAGCTAAACTCAAAAAGTGAGCCAGGGGACAAATGTGGCCTCATAATTAACACAACTGAGGTGGGGGCACTTGATAGGGCTGTTCGTGGACTTCAAAAAGAGGGACTATATGCAAGTAGTGTGTTCCATCTGTTCCCTTCTAAACCGGCCAATACTGGCTGGTGGTCAAATGTCATTTCCTTCAGTGTTTTTGATAAATTTCAACAGCAATGGCAAACAATTTGAATGAGTATTGTAGATGAGACATATTGATATTGAAGATTGCATGCCCCAGGTCAACAGCTTCCCTTTGTGTGTGGGTTGAGTGATTAATACCCAGCCCACGCCAGGCAGAAAAAGCTGTTGACCTGGGTCTTAATTTACAGCGCAGAGAGTTAAAGGAAGTGCACACACCTGGCCATGGGCGTACATGTACATCAATAAATTTTCAGCAGAACCTTTCAAAGAAAGTTAATGTTCTGCTGATGGCACAGGGGCCAATAACAGAGTCTGCCACTTCATGGAATTCACTGACACTCCTCTTAAAATATCAGTTTTCCTTGAACTTTTATCAGCTCGACCCAAGAACATTATTTCTGCACTTTGTTGAAATGGTTGCTGCATTAGTTCCCCCCCCCCCCCCCGACATATACTTTCAATATACCTGCCAAATTGAAAACATGACTGTCTGGGCAGGATGCTCCTTTCACATTGAAGGCTTTGGACACATCTAGACTCCTGTCTTTGACATTTTATTCCAATCACAAAATTAAAACAAAATCAGAGATTGCTAGATTTATGCCCCCTCGCCCAGCTCTGTGACCTTGGGAATTGGGTCAAGGTGATCCATCTTCAAACTCGTCCGAGACCTTCGGCAGGACTATAAGCATGGGCAATACGAAACCCCTATGCACAAAACTTTTCAAGTTATTGCGTGAAAAGCAAATTCACAAAAATGGCTCTGTGACCTTGGGAATGGGTCAAGGTCACTCATCTTCGAATCTGTTTGAGATCTTCTTCAGGGCTATATGCACGTACAATATGAAAGCCCTATGTAAAACTTTTTTAAAGTTACCACATCAAAACCAAATTCACTAAAATGTCTCGGTGACCTTGGGATTTACGTCAAGGTTATCCATCTTTGAACTCATTTGAGACCGTTTTGAGTACTATAAGCATGTGCAATATGACAGCCCTATGCACAAAACCTTTCAAGTTATTTCATCAAAACCAAATTCATTAAAATGGTTCTGTGACCTTGGGAATTGTGTCAAGGTCACCCATCTTTAAACTATTTGGAGACCTTATAAAGGGCTGTAATCACGTGCAATTTGACGGGCCTATATCAAAAATGTTTCAAGTTATCTTCTGGAAACTAAATTCACTAAAATGGCTCGGTGATCTTGGGAGTCTAGGGTCACCCATCTTTGAACTCGTCTGAAACACTGTTCAGGACTATAAGCATACATGTGCAATATGAAAGCCCTAAGCATAAAAATTTTCAAGTTATTGCAAGAAAACTGTCAGTCTGGACACACACACAGACTTGTAGCATGTCACTGGTAGTGACACATTGTTTTTTACCTCATAACTGGGGACATCATCAAGTGGGGACACACACTTTTAACTGGGGACACATTTGGATGTTAACTTATTCAGGACTATTAGCATGTTTAATGTGAAAGCCCTACACAAAAAACTTTTCCAGATATCGCATGAAAACTGTCAGTCCAGACACAAACAAACACATACACAGAAAAAGTAATAGCTATATGCCCCCTCCTCTTCCAGAGGGCGGAGGGGGAGCATAAAAAATGCCTTTGGAAAACTGAAAGAACACTTTTCCTCAGTATGGATTTCCTCTGACTGCTAATAAAACAGGGGCTATGATTAAATTAATAATAATAAGACTAGACAAGCATTGATAAGAACAGATATACGGTGTGCCAAATAAGCCTGACGCGTTTCGTCCTTCACTGGACTCATCAGAGTATGAGTAATGACTGGCCACAGGTTGAGCATAACTCTAATCTTATGCCCAGTAGTGCAGAGAGTTGAAATCTTTCAACTCCACATTTATGTTGTTCAATCAAAATTGATTGCCTCCACAGGATCCCCCTAGATGGCTATATGTTTCTGATGTGCTCTTGTCAGGCCAGTGCCCACATCAGTGAATGCAACAGTAAATCAGTGGATGCTTTGGAGGCAACAAAACTGAATGCTACATTGTGATTAGAATAACTTCTCTCGTAGCACCACCTATACAAACCTACAGCATGCATACATGTATGGATAACAAAGGGAACCTAGGCTTTTCTCTTTGGACCAAGTTTGTAGCTTACAACAGAACACTCTCCTTATAATGGTTAAAAATATTGTTTTAGCCTTAGAATATTTCAGCATCTGTATGCCTGTATATGTGCATAAAGACTGGCCACTGGGCATCTATGCTTATGATTTGAGCAAACATTGTTTCCAAAGGTAAAAGTTTGAAGTCCATATTTTGATGTTTAGGCCTATACCCAGAAATATCAGAATGATCCAAACATTTGTTAAACAATAGATGTCTGTACCACTGCACTTCCCTCAGAACTCACATCAATTAATATTTATATTTCTGTTAGCATTGCAAGAACTGGGCAAAATTTTATTTTAATCTGCAATGAATTCCATAGCTTGAATGCAACTAATGTAGTTGTAATTTTGCTACAACAACTCAAAGTTAGCCATGGCAATTAGCCTCTTCCCACAAACAAAAAATCCATGCCAATGGGAGGAATTCAGGGAATTTCCCTAGGAATGATGTATTTATTCACAGTCACATGTTGTTTATAATTTTGAATGAGCCAGTGAGGTGATTTGTGAAAGACAAGAATGCAAGGCTGGATTAAAAATTACAGTGAAACCTCATTATAATGACACCATCTGGATTAACAAATTATGGTATTCATCTTAATAAGCGAACAGTGTGCTATAAAAAAAATCATCCACAAAAGCTGAAAAAAAATGTAGATTCAAAGTGTAAAAATAAATTCTACTACTTATTTGAAAACTATAATGGTTATTCTAGGTGTCATTTCTTTGAAAAAAAAAGGGGATATGCGCTTATTAGGGAATGTACCCTTATTAGGGAGTGTGCCCTTATTAATTGCATACGGTACATGTAATTGAGGAATTGTAAGGATGTTGCAAATAAAGATGCCTCATGTAAAACAGCTGAAGAAATTAAGTTCCACATCAAACCTGCCGCCCTTGGCTGTTTCCAGGAGCCCACAGGCCAACCCGGCATCAGCAATTTCAGGCACTTTGTAAATTCGTAGCAGGGAGCATTGAGTGTAATGATCAGCGACAATGTGGATTATGTTGGCTACATCAATAGATGTCAGAGATAAGTGGATATTGTAAATAGTTTATATGAATGCATCGCTTTGCCCATAAGAACATAATACATTTCTATTATGGGGGGGGGGGGGGGATGGAGACACAAGGTGGACACCAGCCACCAAGACAGCCTACAGCTAGCTGTACATATGGTCAGTGTTCTAACTTCTGTACAACAAACCAACAAACCAACAAACCAATGTGCAGCATTTATATAAGTGTCATAATACTGAACATCGACAGTCAATTTTAAACACATTTTCAAAATTGTAGTATGATTAAAATGGTATATCCTAAAAAATTAGCTGGATAGATAATGCACTGATTGAGCCCCACCAAGTTGACTGTTTCTGTATTATTAAGCCACAGCTGGAGTCACATGATTAAGTCAAGTAAGTCTGAAGACGAGGATTCACTGACCCACATCCTTCGCAAGCAGATCAATATACTACAACTCAATATACAGATTCATACAATCACGTTAATTGGTAATTCATACCATTTTCTCAGCATGGAGATTCCATGCTGAGAAAATGTTATTTGCTCAAAGAGGCTTGTTTTTCCACAAGGAAATCAGGACTGCCCTATATTAGTATGGCCAACAAAATTCTGGATGTAAATAGATGTTTTTGTGCAAGATAATTTTAAATGAGAGACCATGATCACAAGGCTTGCAATTGATATCACTTTTGTTCGACTAGTTCCAATGGTTATTGACAGTATCTTGACATTATCTTAGTAATACATGTTTATTCCCAGTAGATGCAATAGACATGCAGCTTCAACACACATACATTAGGCCCATAAATCATGTTCATTACCTGTGCAGTTAATGACAACGCGTGAACTAATTCATTTAATAGACAGCAAACCTTTGAACTTGAGCTGGTTTTGACATTTATTACTGACAATTACACGTGAGTTTACTTTGCTGTTGGTCTAATTTGGTTGCATGCTGGTAGGTCTACACACTCATTTTGAACACATGCTGCCACCAGCCGAACTATTCATGTTTGAAAAATACAAAAATATCAATTCTGTAATATCTAGATTTACAAAAACAAGATCAGGTATTGCATTGAAATACACAGCTAGTCCCCACCAGAGAATAGATGGCAAAGTTGACTGTACTAGGATAGAATTGGTTTATCAGTATGTGCCATAACTACACTGAAAAAACTTCCTAAAGTTAGTTAAACTTAATAGGATAATTTATCTTTGTAAGACCTTTGTTGGGATACTATCTGGGTCACCCTGACCTAATTTCAAGCATACATTGTTACTTATGTTAAACTGGCTAATAATTGGCTATGTTTATAATAGTGGATCCCAGGCCTGTGGATACCATTATTAATAAACATTAATGGGAAAATAAATCTGCAGTGTCTTTTGGCATTGCATGTATAAGCTCAAACTTTATGGGGGTCAATTGCCAAGGTCAAGGCCACAGTAACCCAATTCTGGTGCATGACACACCCCTATCCTGTGAAGTGTCCACACACCAAATTCTGTAGGTGTAGGTGTTATGGTACAAGAAGTATAGCCCATGCAGATGAGCTTTGTAAGAAGAATGGAAGGATGAACGAGTGCGTGGACGGGAAAACAAGGTGCAAACCTTTAGTTCCTTAGCGGGGACTATTATATTAAACTTGGGCTTACGTTGCTCTTTTCTTGCTTCTTCTGACAATTTTTACTGTCTCCCCTAAACAACATAATTACGTGTCAGAACTTGGCAACCTTGGCAAAAGTATTCTTTGTCTATTTAATTGTTCTGCTTTAACACTTACACAAGTACATTCATTAAAATATGTACATGTAACATATTATCACACTTGGCAGACGCACATGGACTGTTCACCCTCTCCTCTTAACCCTCTCCCGCTCAAATTGACCAAACGAGCCTGGATGTAAATTTCTGTCTGCTGCAGTTTTTCACTTAAATTTCTCATTATTAGAACAGGTTTTTGTTGAGACTTGTGCGTAAGACCATTCATGATGTTTTCGCTGAGACTTGTGCTCAAGACCATTCATGACGGCATGCCTTCCATCAACAGTTTTCCTTGGCATGGGTTGGGCACGAACAACTCATGTCTAGGAAAGGTATTGATTCAGTCATACTCTGAACAGGACTCAGTTTACTTCAGAAGGGTCTCAAGCCCAAATTTGGAAGGTACACAAAAAAAAAAAAAAAAAAAAAAAAAACCCTACGCCACCTTGATGCATATTCTGAAGAAGAAAGTGTATATTATAAAGGGGACTTTCAGGTACATTTTAGAGCATAAAAGGTGAAAATATTGCCAATTTTAGACTTTTTTAGAAAATCAAAAGTACACTCAACATATTAATCAGTGTGGTTTATTGCCCTTTTCACCCTCTGGTGGGAATCCTGCTCATGCACACCAAAATGTAAAGCACAAAGACTCATGACACTAATCAGAATCTCTTATCTCTCTAGTAAATATTTTACCAGTTTTGCTATTGACACAAGTCACCCTGGACTGGTGAGGACTGACAGGTGCACTACTTATAATGCAGCTTCCCGTTGTTCACGGTTGTTGTTCATGTCACAAAAAAATTCAGCTGTTCTACATGAAAACACATTCCCAGTCTAACTGTTCATCGGATGTGTTAAGGGGCCATCTGTAAAGCTATTTTGCAGTATAAATTTTTAAAAAATTAAGAATTGTCGTTATTGTAGAATAGGGAAGATTTAAGTACCAATCTACAATTATGGCCAAATGTTGAGTTTGAAAAATGTCAATTTTTATGAGAATTTTGGAGCTACAGAAATTATGGTTTTTGGCCAAACATCCACATGGTTTTGTATTTACAAAAGAATGTAAATGAGCTGTGATTCAGACTTGGGTCCGCTGGGCAATGAGAAGTGATCAAGCTGCTCTTTGGTTGGGGAGAACAATGGGCCAGTGGGCTACAGAGAGAACAATGGGCCAGTGGGCTATGGAGAGAACAATGGACCAGTGGGCTAGGGAGAGAACAATGGGCACTCCTAATCTGTTATTTTAGCGACTGAAACCAGCTATTAGGAAGAAACCACATCTTCTCCAGGAAAAACTTCAAAGATTCCTTTTTAAACATAGATTTAAAAGATAATTATTTTCATAACAACACATCAAAAGTATAGTATTACAAGAGTACTTCTCACAAGACAAGTGTTGATCAGAGGAACAGCACACTTTACACAATGGCCAGTTTACAGCTCTGAGAGGGCCAATTAGACCTAAATTGCATTTTCTCACACTTCCAAATTTCATCCAACTTCTCAGAGGTTTTCAAGAGATTTCTCGTAATTGGTTTAACTGATTTTGATGAAATGAAAAGCTCTTGAAAATATACATTCTTGCCAAGGTGGGGTATATGGCGTTTGTAGATATTTTTATTTTTTGTAGTTTTTTTTACGTTGAATTACGCAAAGTGGAAAATTGAAACTGTGTCTCTTTATAAATTTTTAAAAATTGCACCTTTTGCTTTTAAAGAAAAAACCAGAGAACTGTTCCCAGACATTACATCAAAGTTTTATTATACCAAATTTGAAGACTTTATGTTAAAGATTACAGTTTGTATGCCCAGAAAACCTCTGACGTGGACCCCTTTGTAATGTGTAGCCTATCACCTTAAATAACGAGAAAATGATGATTTTTTCTTCACATAATTAAACTATAGATTAATATCTAAAAGAAAATGTATGGTTTTAGGGGGCTAACAGCAATATTATAGAAAGGACAGTAGAATAATAATAATAATAATAATACTGTGGCTCTCCGCTTATGCGCCGCGGTCCTGTGTGACACAGGTGGCCTAGGAAGGAAGGGAAAAAAAAAAAAAAGAGATGATGAGGTGGAGGAAACCATGATTATGCTAATCAGCTCATGCTGCCATGTTTATCAGGACCAGAGCCGAGGCTAAGAGTCCACCACACACTCTCACACAGCTGTGGTGGGCCCCTGGCCCTGGATATATCCCCCAACACTCATCGCTTGTAGCCCCCCCCCCCCCACAAAAGGACAGAAAAACCTTCCCTCATACACCCTATCCCCGCCTCTAAGGCTCAGGCATTTCCCATGGGGGATCCCATGGGAGCCCTTATAAGGGCTACCACCATTCCCTCTCCTCCCTGCATCTAAGATTCTAATTCACCCTGTTGCTATCAAGCCCTATCAGTTCATTTCTTTTCTCCCAGCACCCTACCAGGTAGTCCTGTACGCTTTTAGTGCCTTTCCTGCCTCCCAGAAAGCCACCCTTCAAACCTAAAACCCATGCTACACGTTCCTCTTCCTCTAAACACTGAACCTCTTCTAGACCCTTGTTATTATAGTCTTCCCTGTGCCACTTTCTGAAAAATTCTTCTCTTATCTCTCTATATGCATCACACCACAACAGCCAGTGATCCACTGTCTCATCTGCCTCTTGTCTACATACCTTACATTTACCATTACTCCCTGTTGTCCACTTCTGTTTTCTCTTTTCTAGATTGATTACTCCTGCCCTACTTTGAAAAAGAAGCTTGGATCCCTTCCCTCCATCCCAACACACACTTTTCTTTGGTTTTTCTAGTATCTTGTATGCTTTTAGTGTACTCTTTTCCCTGACGCCTCTTTTCCAGTCTTCTTTCCAGCCCTCTGTAACAGTCCTACCTATATACACTTTCCAGTTTTCAACCTCATCATATCCTTTCAATTCGTATCTCTCTGCCAACTTATTTATATCTTTGACCCATCTTGTTTGTTCCTTGACTATTTCATTGTAAACCTTCCTGCACCACCTGTCTTCATTTACTGATTGTAAATATCCCCAGTACTTAAGCTTTGCTTTGGCAATTCTGTCTGTAATTTTATTCCATCCTAACTCTCCTAGGACTGCTTCTGTTGCTGCACATGGTGGTGCTCCCAGTATCCATTTCCCCATCTCATTCTGTACTTTCTCCATTCCCTGGATATCTCCTTCACTTATTGAAATCACATCTAAGCCATATATCATCCCTGGTATCGCAACTCTATCCCATAATACCCTTGCTGTGTATGCTCTGTTGAAACTGTTCAGTGCAGTAGCTTTAATCATTCCTTTTGTACGGTTCACTTTCTGTTTAATCTTCTCAACCTGATATCTGAACATGCCTTTACCTGTTGTCTTTATCTTAACACCTAGGTATTCATACTCATCAACCTCCCCAATTTCAATTAATTGTTCATTACCTTCTGGAATTTGGAACTGCCCAATTTTCCATTTTATATTCCAATCTGGTTTCTTCCCAAGAGTCATCACTTTACTCTTATCCTTACTAAATTCTAACCTCCATTTATTCCCGTATTCCCCTGCTATGTTCAGCATTTCTTGCAGGTCTTTCTGGGACTCGGTCATGAGTACAATGTCATCTGCGAAAAACAGACCTGGAATTTTCAGGTCACCTACCTTTATTCCCTTATTACACTCCATTAACTGGTCCCCCAGAATAAGATACCGTGATGCTATATATGCTGAGCTTTACAGACGGCCCCTTAACATTGGTCCCCAAGGTATGGTGATGTTTGCATGATCAGTAACCTGAGAATGACAACATCACACATGGCTCTCTCAACATGTTTCAAACAATCAAAATATAAATATAGAATAGGTAGGCAGTCCATGGTAACCTAGTTCAGAACTATGTGGTACAGTTCTTAGTACCAACTTGACATTTGGAAAGGTTATGGAGCATATGGGCTTGAACAATTATTATTACTTTTTTTTTAGTAGGAGACACTGCAAGTGAGCCTCTTTTCCCATAACGCTGACATCAAAGGGTTCAGTTTTGCAAAGTTGATGTACCCAGTCAGATTCTCACTGACATTTCTTGCAAAGTATCTGTTTTTGACAGCTCTGCTGTGGTGCAGGTGAATTCCAGCATTAGAGCAGCCACCCTTATGTCAGTGTGTCCTGACAGTACGTGGAAATGTCTGCCCAGGGATTCAGGCTACATCTCTTTTTGTGGTGTCACAGTAGATATACTGCATAACCATGATATGATATGGCACTCGCACATAACTACCTCCATTGTACCATTTTTTTTTTTTAAGAATGGTGATTTGGTCGAGTGCATATGTGTGTTTTCCATTTCAGCTTGGCGACTGGTGCCAAAGGTTGCAGGTTCGAGTCCCGCTCGTTCCGAACATAAAATATAGAAATGTTCTCTTACCCAGTGTATCAGAACATGTTTTATCTGGACCAGATATTGCTTCATGCACACAAGGCTCATGAAAAGGCACATATGACATGTATGAGATTCTTGTACGTACACAAAATGTGAAATGTGAAGTTGGCATGCGCTAATCTTCATAAATAAAATCATCTTATCTGAGAGATATTCCCCTAAAAGAATTTTAATTCTGAATCATGAATAAATATTGCACCCAGCCAATGAACAAATCAATTTAAAGAAATTGAAAATACATTAAATTAACACATGACACCCTTCATTACTAATAGCTTTCAGTCAGGAGTTTTTCATGGCCCAGAACAGAAATATTTAAGCTTGGTACCATGGACAATGTAATCACCAGTTTCTCCTGTGGACTGTGGAGATCAGCTACTTAGTAACTTGGAACCTCTGTCAATGCATAATTGTCTTGTATTTCCCATCATTATCTTTATATACATGTAGTAGCATACAACACGTGTTACAGGTGGATCGCCAAATGCATGTACTTGCATGTTAGTGTACTATGTATCACCTTGATTATTATTATATACGTTTTTTTCGTGCCACGATGTATCCGGACTGGTCCCAAAGTGATTGAAGCTACTGGCAGATGCATGCAAGTGCATTGTGAGTCGTATCACCTGTTGTCCATTAGCTAATTTATTGTCCTGCTCACAGTTGATCCAACAAGCACCTACATGTACCAGATAGTTCAGATAAATATAACCCACATTCATAAATTCCAACCCAAAAATGACAGCAAAGTTTAATATGTGTACTGCAAAAGGCAGAGATTCAATAATTACCAAAACATAAACTTTCAGTTTTGGACAAAAATGTGAAGAAACAGATTTCACTCCCAACTTCAGACACGCAGTCACCCATCAAAGGTGACTGGTGGTCTAAACCACTCCTCTCAACCTCTGAAATATTCCCATAACTGCAAATTTTAGTTTTTTTCGCAAACATATAGGCCTATGCACTTAAAATCCAAAATGTATCACTTGTGGAAAAAAGGGACATATGGTAGGCCTGCCACTTTCTGGTGTTTTGACTTGTCAAGTCAGCTGAGCTGATAACAAAAGAGAAAAGTAGGCCTACATCTTTTTTATGACATTTATGAATATGGAACATGACAACACTGCTCTTCCTCCATCATAACACCTGTATCACCAGGAAACCTTGAAAGTCCCAGGAGCTGACCATAAATAACCTCACCAATTGTATCCTGCTTTCTTGGAGCCAAAATGTTTTGATTTTAGAATCAACACAGTATGAATCCCATTTGTTTGCTTGGGATTTTCTATTTGTTTGTCTGTTTTAACCCCTCTTGGGATTTTCCTTACTCTATGGACATGTGACATCACAATGAAGCTTGTGGTGACCAATCTGACACCCATGAGCTACATAATGTAAGATAAACCTTTTCCCCTTAAACTGGCCCGTGGCAAATGCCATCTGCTTCTGAGTTTTTAACAAATTGCAACAGTGGTGAAAAACAATTTGAGTGAGAATTGTACATGATACCTATCAAGGTAACATACTCCAGATCAACAGCTTTCCTTGACCTGGTTTGGGCACTAAGTCTTGGATCAGTCATACACCGAAAAACTTTATATATTTAAGTGCTTCAAAAATTCAGCCAATGGACATTTTGGCCAGCATACATGTATCAACTTTATCCACCAGTGTAAGTCACAATGTTTCAAATGGAACATGCACAAAGCACTTTATCTGAATCTCCATTCTCAGTTAAGAAAAAAAGGGGGGAAAAAAACCCCTCCACTAGATTGAGGTGTCATATAAAGATGACACAAGATACCCTGCACCCCCCACCTAGCTTGGTGTACACAGAGATAAGTATTGATCAATTAATGTCGACTTGGCATATACATGATGATATTTACGTTCATGTCTCCAAAATATGTGGAGATAATTTCAGACAGTGAAATACAGGAGTTAACCTGCTATTTAAGGCAGTGCCCCTACTGGTAGACAAAAGTGGTCATATATGGCAGGTGGTCTTTAATTGCAGGTAATTTAACTCTTTGAGTGCCACATTTTGGACCAAGTCAACAGCTTTTCTCCAGAACTATAGGCATGCTGGTACTTGAATGAAAGGTCTTTAACGAGGAATACGAATCTGAGATTCTAATGATAATTCAAACTAGTTTCACTTAATTAGTAGATCGACTTTAAACATGATTGGCACTGAATGAGGTAACAAAGAAATAAGAGTCTAGTGTCTTGAAAAGACAGTCTTAAAATATAGTCTTTAATGAGAAATAGTCTTTCAAGCAGGTAACACTACACATTTGGATAGGCACACTAATACAAAGACAGCTAGACAACATCATGGCCATCAACTGTGTAAAATTTAATATGGATCTAAGGAAAGAAGCAAGATCAGTTGCAGAACCAAGTTTAGCACCTATAGGTGTACAACATATACATATGCGATGCTGATATGCACACTTGCCAATCATTTTGAACATCTATTTTCAAAGTTTATAAAAAAACAAACAAAAGAACAGAAATAGTTGTAGAGGCTTATGCTTATGAAATGTGATTTGCTAAAATTATACCCATTACCTATGGAAAATTCTTTATAAATCTGACAGAAAGCATGAGACTAGTTGTAGATACAAGTTTATTGTAACTAATGTGATGGATGAACAGACAAACAAACGGACAAACATGAGGAATCTTTTATAAGGGGTACAAACAGAAAAAAATGTAGATTTGCCTACAGAATGAGAGGTATAGCCATCAACATTTTAATTTTTTCGTCCTTTCGTCTGCCATACACATTGCATTATGTCACATACAATCACAGAATAGAGGCTCAACATCACAAAAAAGCGAATACCACAACTGCATTTATATTTTCACCAAGGAACAGAGACTATCACAATCTGACTCTTAAGAAGTGAATCACACAAAACAACATGAAAGTTCATGATCTTTCATGAAATACATCCCCACTTACCTCCCCATAAGACTGTTTTGGGACAACTACATGTAGCTGCTGACATGCAGACAAGTTAAAGTACACACCTCTTTAAAGCTGACTTGTTTCTTGGGAGTCTGTTGGTATGGCTGCAGCAGAGTCCAGCTCTGACCAGTAGACTCTACAGCCTCGTGTTCCGGGATGGACCAGCTTTCACTGGGGGCTTCCACTACTACAATGTTCACCACATCTGTGCAGGACCTTTTCTTCAGAATACTCTTCTGGGATGCAGATGTCTTTAGTTCTGGATTAAGGCCATTTGGACCAGCGGCCTTTGTACAGAGGTCCGACTGGGAGGTATTTTCTTCTTTCACATCATTAAAAGCAGGTCGGCTGCTGGCACTTCCTCGCACCTTTTGTTGCTTGAAATTGGCTTGGTTACAGTCCTCTTGCTTGCCAAACATTTTTTTGAAAGCACTGTCTTGTTGGTGGAACATATTATTTCTTATACCAGGCACATTGAGGCTGGCCGTGATGCTGAAGGTGCGATCAAGACATGTGGTAGACCTCCGGAATTCTGGTTTTGAATTCCGAAGGCTTCGTCTATTGGACACATTGATGCCACTGTCTGCACTGATGCTACGCTTATTCTCTGTTTTGCCTAGATTTTGGCACTTCCAGGATGGTATACCATCTATATAGTTGACAGTTTTATTTGGTCCATCATTAGTTCTCTCATTTTCCAGAATCGAATCCCCTTTGGGATTGAACAGTTCGTTTAACTTGACTTTATCACTGAAGGATATTGTCTGCCCGCCTTTTTTACTTGGCAACTTAATTCTGCGAGGGGTACCATCCTCATTACGCAGTTTGCAATAGTTCTGAAGCACTTCCATCAAAACGACATCATCACAGTGTACACGATTCAGGTTACTCTGGCTCAGCTCGATGTTCTCATAAGTATTCTCCTCGTCGTCATCACTTTTGTCTTCGCTGGAATAATAGCGAATATTTTTCAGTATAATGTTGTTTTGTAATTGTCCCACCAGGCTGTACTGGCAGTTGGAACTCTCCTCTCGGTCCATTCCATTCTGTGCCTCTACGGGGTCATACACTGTCAGGTCACTTCTGCTTGTATCCCGACTGCTGCAAGCACTTTCGCCTCCAGAGTCGGTCTCCACCTGAACGCTCTTAATGATGTCCGGCAAGTTGCAGCTCGAAGTTCCCCGTTGGTGGGTGAACCCATACTCGCCATTAGAGCAGCAGGAACCAGCACGGATGGTGTAGTATGGAGAGTCCAGCCGTGGTCCTGGTACAGAGCACCCGTTTGCCGGAAGACGGTCCCCGGGGTCTGTGGAACTCTCGGTAGCTACATCCTCATAGTCGTTATCCTCCTGCTCAAAAACATTCACCAGAGACTTCACATTGATTTGCATGTCTTCATGATCCTGGTGGCTCTTGAAAGGTCGAATGCAGATTTCGTAGGACTTAGTTGCCATGCCAAACTTCACCTGTGCAGCCATGGAGTTGACATTAGACTTGGTTCTTGGTGCTCCACATTGTCTCGGCAGACCTACCGACAGAGAAACATCCGAACATGTAGACATGTCTGATTTGGCTGGCATGAATTTCACTGAGACGGAGTGGTGAGGGCTGGCCATCTCTGGGTGCAGCGACAAGTGAAGTAAGACCGGTGGCCCATGCAGACACAGCTGTCAGTAACACAGCACAGGCATGCAGTGAAGCAACACAACTGTCACCACACATGTCTCACCGTACCAACACCAAGCGACACATGCCTTTGTGCTTACTGGCACCTCCATACAACGTGTGGCCTACCAATACAAAACAACAACAATCATCTCCAACTCGCTTGTTTATTAAGATGGTTTGAGCATGCGTCATCCATGAAAAATCCTGGACTTAAGGGACCTTAACAAGTCAAAACAGCTGGTTGAAGTTACAGAGTGGACAGAATGCTGCACATGTGTGTGTCCACCACCAAATGCATGTAAATACTACACAGCTTCTTTTGTTAACATAAGCCATACTTTCCAGCAATTAAGATGCCACTCCATCTCGAATGATTCATCATCTAAGAAACAACGACAACAGCATCTCCCTATGTTGCCCATCATGCACCATCCTATAGTCATGCAGGGACACCGTCTCACAAATTGATTCTTTTGATCCTGAGCAGACTGTATTTCACTGAACCTGGGGGCTTTACCACCTAAAATCAAATGTCTTACACCTTTCATGGTGACTAAGTCCCTGTACCGAAAGCACATGTAAAGCTTTACCTTTTATAGCAACTAGCGACATACGCAAAGCTGTGAAGCACATGTTCTGCATTACATATCCCAACCACAAAAAACACTTTGTTTACTTTTGGTCAACTGCTGGCCCATTCAACACATTCCCAAAAGGCATAGACCTTTCAACATGTACAGGTATGCTATACCATTATGCTTGGAGGGAATCACTTGTTGTGTAATTGATTTCTACTTCATGGAAAGTATACTCTCATAAATGTAGGTGTGAAGTCCATTCCACCACTGTTAAGACAGTACCCCACTGCTGCAGTATGGCTTTGTATGTATTATATTTTATTGCTTTTAACATCACAACATTGGTACGTAACTTTATATTGTTCAATACACTGACCTTTCCCCTTGAATTGAAACTGAGTTTAGCGTTAACATATTTTAGTTCAAAGGTGTCTGTGACGCAGGCTTTCTACCTCCAGCGAAGAGAAGATAAAAAACAGAGTCTGCTTTGCAGGCAAATTCAAAGCCAACTCAGTTTAAAATTGAGACAACAGCCTTCCTTGGCATGTGATGGGTGCGATGTACCTGACCCACACCATGGAAAGCTGTTGACCTGGGCAATATTATCTTCATAGGTGTCACCTACAATGCTTTCATACTACAGTGGTCCCTGTCACCAGAGACCACCCCTACAGCAACAAAATAGTGGTCTTATAAGACAGGTGGTCTTTCATGACAGGTATATTAACATGGGAAGTATAGGACTTGGGATTCTAAAAAGCGGTCTGTCATGAGAGGGTGGTCTCTCACGACAGGGGTCTCTCGTGACAGGGACTACTGTATTGTTAAAATGAGTCCAAACCATTGAAGCAGTCACATTTGACCACCTGCCATTTTAAGCCAAATTAAGGGGGAAAGAAATCAAGAGAGCATAAACCGCTACTCTGCCTGTGAGTTGGCTTTTCTGCTACTTTCACCCTGTTGCAAATGTATTATGTTGCTCAGAACTGCTGGTAAAAACTGCAGGGACCCACATATTCAACATTGTGTAAAATGCCCATTTCTTACATGCTGAGCATGTATTTTACATGCTTAGAATCTGAATATGTAATGTAAAGCGTGTCCAAGTAGACACCTTTGCTAAGTGGGCAGCTGTCTTTAGTGGCCAGGTTTCTTCAGTCTCGTTTTGATTTCCCTATATGATGGAACCTGCTAGTCAAGACCATGCCTAGTGCCACACAAAAGTGGTCATATATGGAAGGTGGTCTTTATCTGCAGGTTAACATAGAGATGACAGTCCAGTGTCTTGCAAGGGCAGTCTTAATAAAATTAATGCAGTTTCTCATGAGAGGTATATTCTTTAGAGCAGGTATGCACCATGTCGATAGACCAGCCACTATTAAAGTGAGCACCTAAATGTATCTTATGTTGGCAGTGGGCACCTAAAAAGTCCTTTTGCTTACCATTATTTGAGTACGTGGGAACCATACTTGATTGTTTTTTGTTTTTTGTTTTTTTTTTTTTGTTTTTTTTTTTTTTATACAAAAAAAACAAAACAAAAGCAAAAAAAAATTAGAAGGTCTCCAATAGCATACCAGAATGCTATTTTTCTTACAAAAGGCAAGGTGCACAGACACAGAACATGTATTCCTGCCTACTAATAAGATAAAAGTTTTAGAAGATTATGTTCATCATGTATGCTATTTGAACACTCTGTGTAGCCCTTAAGTACAAGAATGTTACTGTATAACCTGGCACTTGACCCTCTGCTCAGCCGGGTACCTGTTTAAAGTGGGCACTGTGGCCCAGTCTTAAGGCTGCACACTTAACATGGGTGTAACTCTACTGATTAGGAATTTGGTTTCCACAGAAAAGGTTCTTTCAAGTGGATTTGAACTTTCTGTGTTTCCATTGATTGAAAACCTGTCACAGTTTCACTGGGTTCATTGAGTGTAGCCACTCATTGGACTTTCCATGACTGTATAACATTACAAATGGCCTGAATTGGGACTTCAGAATATGGAAATGGCAGTTTCCGTTGGAAGAGATCAGAGATATGGCAGTTTTTTTTGGAGGTGACTTATATTGTTCTACTTCAGTAAGTGGTTTATTTTGTCACTTTTACTACTTCACTCTATCACTGTCACACCAAAATACCACTTCAGTTTGACAAGTTAGTCCCACATACCGTATTCATCTTAATAAGCACACACTCCCTAATAAGTGCACCCCCCAGTTTTTGCAAAGAAAGGGCCCCCAAAATCTCCCATATTTTTCAAGCAAGTGGTAGAATTTGTTATTACATTTAGAATCTACATTTTTTTTTCAGCTTTTGTGGATGAATTTTTTCATAGCGCACTGTGCGCTTATTAAGATGAATATGGTAGACCTCTTTGATTCCTTCTAGCAATATGTCATAATGACTGTCCGCATACTTAAGTCATAAATGACAACAATATGCTCCGTATACTTGTTTCTGATGAGTCCTGTATATTAATGTCTGAGTCTGGAGTCATTTATATTGAGGAAAGAAAAAAGAAAAAAAAAAGAAGAGACTTGCATGTTGCCAAAGTAGCAGCTATAACTTTGATGGCTTAACTTAAGTTGCATGACAGGTTCCAATTATAAGTTCCTGAAAACCGGATCAGTAGATTCGTTTTATGAGTGCCCCACTATCTGTCTTGTCTTTATTATGTTCAATTTCTTCATTTATTGTTCTTCTGTGTAATGTCCATTGTCGTTTTGTTATGCTCAGCTATCTTCTTCCCAAATGAATAATAAAATATGTTTAAATCAAGTTGCATATAGAGTGAACCTTTGTTATAAGGACCCTCAGACTTGCATGTTGCCAATGTAGCAGCTGTAATTTTGATGTCTTAACTGAAGTTGCATATAGAGTGAACCTTCATTATAAGGACCCTCAGGTATCAGACATATTCACCCACATACACAAGTTTTGAGGGTCTTTAAGTCAAACTGCTCTGCGTAGCAGACATGTTCAGACATCCGACACATTTTGCAAGGAACAGATGGTGTCATCATGACAAAGTTTTACTGTACATGTAACACATGCATACATCTGTTTACTATAAACTGCTTTATTTTTGCATGTTTAAATTTTCATGGTATTTGTATTTTTGACATTTCACTGTTTTGGACATAATTCCCATTTAAACAATGTTAAAATAATATTTGACTGTGTTTTTATTTTCACGGTTTTGTGCCATCAGCGAAATAAGTGAAAATAAGAATACAACGAAATTAAAGCAATTTACGGTAACTGAATGGTGATTCTTTGTGTGTGTTGAAAGTTCCTCAGGATTACAGCAGCTACAAAATGATAGTGAAACTAATTTATCTGCTTTGTCGCCACAATTCCCTCACACCTTGATCATGCTACTGCATGATGCCCAAATACTGTCATTTTTGGAATGTCCTCCATGCTTTAGCTGTGCGTAAAGAAACTCATTGCCAAAATTTCCCAGTTATTCATTGAAATGACTGATGATTCATATTCAATACATGTATGTACTGTGATAAGAGTATGCTGTGCCAGTAGCATAGTTTATGCCACAACCAGGAGTGACCCACGGTTCTACCACAATACTCTTAATGTTTAACTGGTATACATACATGAATATGAAGTTTTTCAACAGTAAAACTATTATTAAGCAATATTACTCACCATAGGTCACTTATGCTGGTTTCCATGCACTTACCTGGGCTTTGCCAGAGCCCCCTCCCCCCCCCCCCCTAAAAAATTCTGTGGGTCCAGTACCATATCCATGCTGCTCATCACTGCCATCCAGGCTCTGTGGCATGGTACAGCACTCCTGGTGGCTGTAATGTGTATCAGCAAGCATTGCAAAACAGTTTGCCACACTGTGTAGGAGGAACCAAAAAGTAAGGCTGGTTGGATGGGAATTCTAGTGACCTATGGAGAGTAATGTTTCCTCATAATAGTTTTACTGTTGAAAAACTTTATATTAAGGACACCACCAGTCACTTAAGCTGATGTGAAATCGGACTGGAGGTGGGAGGAACCTCTGAAAAAATCTAGCCCCAAAACTTTGCACTTGAGACAGAGACCAGAGACAATCCTGGACCCCTGGTGCCCCCATTCCAACTCCGTTGAGCCAGAGAGGGTGCGGAAAGCACCCCCTAAGACTAGTCAGAAGCGGTTATCGGGAAGCACTTAAGTTCCAACAGCTGTGCCTCCACTTCTACCAAGGTAGAAGGATGTAAAGGTATGGGAGCGCCATGTAAAGAGTGGCCATAATATCCCCTACTCATGTGTTGCCCGGGGAGGCTCCATGCTCAACTCCAGGAGATCCAAGGACCATTCCCCCTTGAGCCAATTTAATTCCAGTGATCCTGGAAGCTGAGCTGGACAGGCTGACAATGAAGCCTCCCCAGAGGGATCTGAGAGTCCATGGATGTCAAAGTCCCAATCAGACGCATCCTCTGATGCATCCACTGACGCACGGACGGGGGCAGATGCCCTCCTGAACTGGTTCAAGACGGCTAAGAGTCGCCTCCACCTTTCCTCTGAAGGCCATCAGATGAAGGGGACTGTTAAGAACTGAATCCCCAGAAACACGTACTCCCTTGCAGGAGTCAGGCTAGGCTTTGAGAGATTCCCAATTAGGCCTAACTTCAAACAGATTCAACAGGAACTGTGTGTCCTTGAGAAGACTGCTGTGATCCTGAGACCAAAGGAGCCAATCATCCAGATAGAACTGAAAAACTCTGCTCTCGACCACAAAGTGCAGAAATTTCCAAGACTGTGGGACCACAGAAATGTGTCTTTCAGGTCTATCAAGGTTGCCCAATCGCCCTGTTGCAGCGCCGCATGTTGGTGACTGGGGTCCCCATCTTGAAGTGGTGCACTACAAGATACGAGTTGAGACCCTACAAGTCGATTATCAGTCTTGCCTCATCGAGGAGACGCATGACGGAACACCTTGAACAGTCGAAGGAGCCAATGATCATCATCGCCCACGCATCCAGCTAGAAACACCAGAGCGTTGAGAGGGGCAGGAAGACATACTCCACTGCCTTGACGCTGCGGTCCCATAAGGGAGCGTCAAACATCACAAGAGCAGTTTTTCATGGACCCACTTGTCCAGGACAGCTCCAGCCTCGCCTTCGGCTTCGCCAGCGACCATCCTGGGACTAGGCCATCCCAAGTGGATCCACTGTCTAGTGTGTCGCCCGACCTAGCCAGATTGGCAGAAAGCTCAGAGAACTTTCCAGCCACGAAGGTGAAAAATGGCACCTCCACCTTGGGGGTTGCCTCGACACCTTCCATTGACTTTGGCACAGCCCTGGGCTGCACTACTAGGGTCTACGGTACAGCCTCTCTTGGGAGGGTTTCTCACATAAAGGCAACATCTGCCCGAAACAACAAACCCGGCTTCTCCGCCTTAGAAGGAGACCAGTCTGCAACCTCCTCCGCTGAAGCCGATGCTGCAGAGCCTTCACCCATATGGCGGCGGCCATGACTCGACCTCTTTCCGCTCTGCTGCCAGACAGGAGAAGCGAGCGCCACCCTTTTTCACTTTGGAATCCTCACTACGGAAATCCGTGCAGTCAAGTTCAAGGATGTCCTCAGCCATGGGGCAATCCTCCAAATAATCCCTGGAGCTGAGAAGCAAGCCCTCGAGAAGCTTCTCCTCAGTCTTGGCCTTAGCATCCCGTTGAGGTTCCGTCACTGTGGAAACCTCAGTAGCCAGCGTCGACGCAGAACCATTCTGTGTCTGCAGGTCCTCCCATGCATGGAGAGTCTCCACTGGCAAAACGCCTAACAGAAGCTTACGCACGGGGGGAGGTGACACCAGCCGACTGGCACGCATTGGATGAATAGGCCTAGTAGCTGTGGGAGTGACTACTATTGCTACCTCTTGCACATTCGTTGAGTGGTCACCAAACTTGAGTGACCCATTGCCTCTGCGGGGGTAGAGGCAAGCATGGAAGGGCCCCGGCCCACTGCCACATCAGCAAAGATAACCGGGTAGGTGACCTGCCCAATGGAAGGCTTACTGACTGCATGATCAACCTCCATTGGGGGTGCAGCAACCTGTGGAACCTCCATCTCCACAGGAACCGCTCCAGCAGTGGGAATAGATGCACAAAAGACCCAACTGCATGCCAGCATTCCATCCTCCGGAAGGGAAACTGGAGGGAAAGGAAGACGGTTGCCTAACCTCTGCAAACAACACTCCCAAACCATGGTTCTGGGGTCGCACCTTCCCTTCCAGAGAAGGATAAGAGGAATAGTGGCGGTGCCTCCTTTTCTCTTCTTCTCCCTCCGTGGCTCTAGGGGGCCAACCCTCACAACTGGGCTAGAGAGGTAGGGGAGAGATCAGACGCGATGCTGATTCATCTGCCCGCCTCCAAAAAGTGATCGTGATGGCCCAGTCCTCACCTCTGAGAACTATCATACGGTCGGCACCCTGGCCCTCAAGGGGCCTAGGCTCAGCCGCCGCCATCATTTGGGCAGTCGCCTCTGCCTGTACAGCTGTAGCTTGTCCCAGCGGGGCATGGTAAGGAAATCATGGAGGAGGAGGAGGTGCCATAAGCAGCAATGTCACCGGAGCTCTACCTGTGGCCACTGCCGATTTCTTACCCCCTTTGGTGTTCACTGCCTTAGTGATCACCAAGGTACAGTGAATAGTCAACATAACAACACTCAGACATCTGACACATTCTCTTAAGGACACACCTTATAAGGAACAAAAAGTACAGTTAGTATGTTATGTGATTCATTTATCTGACCCATTTCAGGGAACAGAAGTGTCCTTATAATGAGGTTTCACCGTACCACTCACCACAGACCTGCTCACTTCAACTGCCGTGGTTGTGGAGGGAACCCTTGAAGGGATCACCCAAATACCATCCACATAGGATCTGTGGAAGGTCCCTTCTCTCCCAAAGGGGCCTCAATTCAAGGATGAGACTCGATTCAAGGACAAGCCTAGATTTGAGAACTAGTGTGATCCTGGCCGAGAGGCCTGGTCTGACTGGTAACCCCCATGGGGCCTCCATTCAAGGATGATCCTCGAATTGAGGACCAGTCTGCAGCTAACTATGAGGCCTGGGCAAACTGGTAGGTGCCTGGATGTCACATTGAGTGCACGTGTCTCAATTTGAGGCTCATTGCCATGCCTCCGCACGTTGGAAATTCCCTCTGGCAGATCTAACATCTGCCCAAAGGACTTTCTGCTGCTGAGAATAGGTCCATCGTCAAAAAATGTCACACCGACTCTCCTCAATGCAGTGTATGCTGCTCCTACACATGCAGGGTGAACATTCCAATATGCCATCCTTCGTTGGTTTCGTGTCCCAACTGATGTCCAACTCAACATCCATATCCATGGATCGTCAACAAGCCAAACAACCTGGAATAACTAAGCCAATTATAGGACTAGTTTCCCAAGAAACCTATAAGCTACCATGTGACAGAAAAAAGAAACCAGGAAGAGTACTGAAAGGTACGAAAAAAGTGGGAACTTCCAACAATATGAGTCCACCACAGATGGATGCCAGAGTAGGAAACTGATTTGCGCATGCTTGATAATACACATTACCGGTACGGCCACCAGGAGTGCTGTGACATGCCACAGGGCCTGGCTGGCACCTGCAGTGATGAGCAGGATGAATGCGGCATTGTACCCACAGAATTTTTTATGGGGGCTCTGGCAAAGCACAGGTAAGTGCATAGAAACCAGCTTTAAGTGACCTATGGTATGGTGTTGTAATGTGTCCTTAATATATATATATATATATATATATATATATATATATATATATATATATATATATATATATATATATATATATATATATATATATATATATATCCAATACAAAATGACCACTACTGGCATGAAAGCTAGTAATGATATACTATATTAACAGCTGTTATAAAAAATTTATTATTAAACATTTAATTACAACATGCTGAACTCCTCACTGGGTTTTCTCTGTCCCCAGCAGCCTTACTATTGGCCAAATTGAGGGCTGCTCCTTATGCCTGGCCTGTTCTAATGTGCTGACACGAACATAATTAACTTTTTACACTAATTAACGCCTTTCACTTCAATCAGCCAGACTGGCTCCCAGCTGTGTATACCATGCCAGTATCGAAGTAATTAGACATCCAAAAAGAAAAGATTATCTTGAAATTCAGAGTCCAGCAAATGATTTGCGGTCAAAATTTTCTAGGACTTGTCATTCCACTTGATACACACCAGCTCTGTGTTGTCATTGGGCAGGATGTGCTGCCTGCTCAGCCAATGATAATGTTCTATGACACAGGTTAGCCATTATATAAGCTGGCGCACTCAGTGTAACAGAAACATGAATTTTTACATGCAAAATACATACAGCACGTACAGAACACTGTAAGCCTGAATGAAACATTTAAAGTGCAATTGGCAAAGCCCAGACCCCACCCTCACCTCTGTCCCTCCTAGAATGTGCAAGACTGGTTTAGTCACTTCAATAACTCACATTACTTTTAGTTTTGAATGTACATATACACCTACAGATTGATATATCTTTATAACCAAGAAAACCAGGTGAGTGCCTGACAGCTTGGGAGTAGGTTGCTGACAAAAACTGAAGTTTTCAGCAGTTTTTTTTTTGTAGAATTGGCAAGACACGTTTCGCCCTATCTGGGGCTCATCAGTTGCCTGAATAACGGTAGCCGTGGACGCAATGGTGTACCGTCCTGGTAACGTGCTGTTACATCAGGGGCTTCACATGTGTATTGTTTACATGGATGGTAGCTGGTCGCCTTCTCAGGGAACCATTCCCTTATCCTGGATGCTGGTGACTAGGACAATGGACCCAGGATGAAAAATCTAAAAGATGCAAGCGCCGGGAAAAGTGGAGGCTTTTCCCTTGTAATCTAGGAGTGAAGAGACTCATCAGAACAAAAAAAAGTTTTATATCCGTAAGGGCTCAAATACACTGAAATAAAACAATACTGATGTTAGTGTATTCAAATCAAGAGAAATGCTGAATGAAATCGTGGTGGTAAATTTGAGGAAAGAACATGGGGGGGGGGGGGGGGGGAGCTTCCCAACACACTTGTAATCTCCTTAATAAAGACCACTGTAGCAGTGTCAATAGAGTACAAGACCACCTGTTCCGGGAAAACCACGATTTGATGACCCTTATGGGTGGTCTTTGAAGACAGGTTTCATCATTCCACCTTGTAGGGATACCTAGTGCCCCATGTGTAGCCTTTCCCTGCAGTTGTTCACATTATACCTTCCCTCTGAGGACAATCTCGATCAGGGCCAAGTCAGATTTGTCAAAGTTTTGCCATCTTAACAGTTAAAATATATGTACATACTACATGTAGTAATATCCAACAAAATACATGTTAGACCATGGAGTTGTTTACCTACATTTGTTTTTTCTGTCAATCACAACAAGGAGAAAATGCACATAGTGGATCCACATGTATATGTAGGCACCATATATGCATACTTATTCAACTGCTGCAACATAGATTTATGATCTTAGGAAAGTCACAACACATAGCATGGACCATGCATCATCTCCCAGCATGCACCATGCTACATGGACCAACGCGTTCTACATAATATGTCCTATCATGCACCATGCGTATCACAATAGCTCCATGGGTGGGGATATCACTGCAACTCTACCTCTTGGCATGCATGCATCTTACTCCCCCTGATACCACACCCTCTCCCAGCATGGACCAAACTCTCTGTGCAAGCTCAGTTTCATCTTCCAAATTGCCAACATGGACAACGCGATGCTTCCAAGCAGGTTTCCTGCTTAAATCGTGAACTGTTTACTAACACAAGCTGTCTGTGATACAGTGAAAACTCGTTATAATGACACCATCTGTTCCCTTAGAAATGTGTCAGATAATTGAATATGCCAGATAAATGAGTCAAACAACACAGAAAATGAACTTTTGACATTCAAAACTTGTGTCATTATAATGAATATGTGAGATATCTGAGTGTTGTTATAATGAGGTTTCACTGTATTTCCTTTTTGTAAGACACTTCAATAAATGTTTGAAGCATTTCCAGAATTTAATTTAAACTGTGCGTGTGTGTGTGTTACACTGAAAAGTCAACATCAATTGAATAATGACAATTATCGTGTCCAATTATCCAATTCTCTATGTACATTTCTTGCTCAAAGTAACAAGGCTTTAATTTTGACAAGTCTTTTCAAAGTGCTATATATTTTTCACTGTTATAGTTGAAAGACTTTACTTTTTTCTCAAATGAATAACTTTCCTGACAGGTAAAAATAACAGGGCTGGGCAACCTGTC